>JANTPZ010153396.1:0-33804 GCA_025593235.1 Vachellia pachyceras | reverse complement strand
TTAGTTGTTAGATCTTAGATCTTAAATTAGTTAAAGAGTAAAACCAATTAAAATTCTAAAGAAGAATGAAATTATGATTACTTATTAAAAAAATAAATGTAATAAGTAATGATAATTAATTATATGGGTGTGTAAATTTATTTTATTATTAAAATAGACAAAAAAATTCTGAATAATTATTAATATTATAATGATTATTTTCATTTTTAAAAATAATATAATTATTTTATAGAAAAAAAATCCAACCCTACCTCTATATAATACACACATTCCTCACCTAACCCTATCTCTATATAAAGCCTCACCCTACTCATCAGAAAGCCGCTCGTCGCTACAGTGCTCTCCTTCCTCTGTTGCTACAATACTTCGCTACAATACAGGTTCTCTTTTCTTGCTCTATTATTGTTCCCTCTTGCTGTGTGGTTTTCTTGTACATCCTTCTCATTTTTATCTTCCACAAGTTAGCTCCAGAGTGGAAAGAGGAATATTGTGTGGTCAAATCATTCAATGTATGTGGTCAAATCCCTTCTCTTTTCACGACTTAGCCTCTGTAGACACTTGTTTGATTTCCTTTATGACATCTTCACCCACTAAAACCATTTAGCCTTGTCCCAAAAAAAAAACAGAGAGAGAGAGTATATATAATAATAAATTTGGTCAATACTTGTATATATGTGTGGCTTGCTTTGCTGTTGTGTGTGTAGTACGTAGAAAAAAAATATTAACTTGCAAGCTTTAATCAACCCAGTATACATATATTACATATATATGTGTCAAACCTTAGGCATCTTACACTACCAATATACATATTATATATCTATATATGCAAAAATACATGTTGATTTCAAACTATTATTTTTATTGTAAAAAAAAAAGGGAGAAGAAGCGTGAGAGAGGAGGAAACAAAGTCTGAAGCTAAGTCTCTGTGTGAAAATGTATTATGTGTGTGTACAGTAATATGTAATATATAATAATATATTTAAATATATTTATATAAATAAATAATATTAAATATATATATTATTATACATTTTTTTAATAATATAGTTAAAATGGAAAATTTATAATAAGATGATATACCTATTACAATTACTACTTTTATTGTTATTATTATTTTTGACTCGTGTACATAAATAATGTAACTTACATCTTTACCTAATATGTGGGAATAAGGGTAGTTTTAGATATTTAGATTATTTTTGGAGCAACTCTTAGAATAGATTGATTAGTCTATTGATGAAAACTATTGGGTATAATTTTGTAGACTCCCATTGAGGATCTTGAGATAACTTTTGTGTGCTTGCCTATAAGCTAGGGAGTAACATGTAACTCTGAATATTCTTCCATATACTTGTGAACCGTATATGATTAAATTGTGATTGAATTATGTTTTATGCATTTTTGGATTGAATCATATAAATGCAACTATTTAAAGATTTTCAATATATTTTAACATGAAAATTGTTATAACTGTCATGGCGGTTGCATTGTGATTGGGCTGGAGTATGGAGGAGAAATATGTATGTTAAGATTTGATCACGTGATAAGCCATCACTCGGTGCACAGTGGATGGCAATTGTTAGGTCCCCTTCTCCCGTGTCTTTCCTTTGGCCAGGATTGCATTGGAATTGTGGGACATGTGACACCTCCTCGGTTTTCTTTTAAGGAGGGGAGCCATAGTCCAGGCTTGAGCTCTACACCTTTGGCCGGGTGTATCTTAAGGAACTGGTGAGCTTGAGACAATCCAGTTACATGGATAAGTTTCTATTGGACTATATGTTAGCCTATGGCTCCAGTCAGCGGAATAAGGACGGACGGTGACATAAGGGTGGTTGCATATTACATTATTATGCATTATTTGTGACGATGATTGAGTAGCATAATCATGAAAGAAATTATGAAATTGTTTATATTATGTTTACTTTATATATATATACATAAATGCACTTCGTAAATCGTTTCCTTCCTTTTTAATTGTATGCCGTTTGCTTGTGTGTGGTAGAAACTTTCAGAGTTACTGGGGCGTGGAATCTTACCCCATTATATTAACATTTTCAGGTGATTGTTCTAGTAAGCAGTAAGGGAAGGCACCTATGGAGTGAGCCTTGTCGGCTCTCTTGTGCCATTAGGCACATGCTATCATTTTGAATTGCCATGACTCTAAAACTTCCGCATTTTATTTTGATATACTCTGATATTTTGGAATTTATTCTTGTTGTACTCAAATATTTTGGGAGGATTTGAATTGCTATTGATGACGCGTATTTTGGTTAGACTGAGGGTATGTTTTAATGAATTGATGTTTGAAACCCTCTTCATTTACAAATGGCAAAATTTCATTAAGCATTCGGTTAGAATTTTGGAGCTTTACAAAATTCACGTATATATACAAAAGAAATAAAGGGTATGTAAATTTGTAACATTTTAAAAATATCAAATTGATGCCTCCAGAGAATTTGAGATTTTGTTTATTCAAAACCCCTGATTTATTTTTTTTTATATATTTTGAGGGTATTTTTGTGGGATTTTCCCATGATTGAACAAATGAAATTGAAGCAGAATAAATTACATTGTGTGCATTCTCTCTTGCCTTCCATCTTTATTTTCAACACTACTTGTGCTTATCTGTATTATCCTTTTGCTATTAGATATAATGGAATACTCATTAGTGCATAATTTATTGAAGATTCTAATTCATCCACCCATTGAGTTCACTATTCAAAGCTGACAAAACCAAATTGAGATATATATTAATACGAAATATAGAATTTATCCTATACCGCTTGGTTCTGGAAATTTTATAAAATACCTCAAGAGATGCATCAAATTTCATACAGGCAAGTATGAATGAGTTTCTGTCTTTGGCCAAAAGGAGAAAACCAACCTTACTGTATCAGCAAAACCAGAACATGTGGACAAGTTGAATTCGGAAACCACAGAAACAAATCATGTGGGTTCAAGCTAAAGCTTCCAAGTGCAACTGTTTGATAGAGACACATCTGAACCTCCAAAACCAAATGGCGACAGACCAGATTCGATTCGATTCGATCGAGTCGGTTTATATGGGCCATCTCTCACTTTTAATATATAAACTCCTAGCTGTTGTGTAAGATAAGCCAACCTCTGCAACTTTATTCTCTCCTTTTTCCCTTTAAAAAAACTAATAAACCTGTTACACGGAATCAACAAAACCAGAAACTTGCTCAGTTCTGCTTCAGAATAATTCAGATCCACAGATTACACACACATGCTTGTATCCTCCTGGGGTTTCCGTCTCCTGCTGTATTTGAGAAGAAGAAGAAGAAGGGTCTCAGAATATGAGCCAAAATCGACAAATTATGGGCATCGCAGAATTTTATCTTCTTATCTTCATATCTCTCAGTTATGTATCATCTTCTTCCTCGTTTCGCAGTACCCTCTCTTCAGGTACATTTCTAACTCAGCTTGTCTTCACATTCTTACTCCTATGGACTCCACTCCACATGAACCCATAAAACTAAAACAGAGTATCTGTATATATGTATTTGCTTGCTCCTATATGTGTGTATCACAGAGAGAGAGAGAGAGAGATAGAGAGGAACTATAAAGAATTATGGACATAAAATTTCTTTTACCTTCACAATAATTCAACAAGGTAAAGTTGCATTTGGAGGAAAAAAGTGATCCTAAAAATGGGAAGAATGACATTTCAAGTATAGAAAATTAATTTAGTAGTGGTCAAATTAAAAGATATTAAGAAAAATAAATTGTAAATATTGATTTTTTTATGATAAGGTTTTTCGTTCTTAATTAATAAAAAAAACATCTGGTTCTGTGTGGCTCCCAGAACCAAAGCTACTCGATGGAACAGGGCAAGTTTGTTATGGAGTTCGAAGAGTGGCTAAGCATTTTTCCAGACGTATGATATTTACTTACTTATTATTTTCAGCTAACGTGTGTGGCTTCTAAAAGACGACTTGATTAGTGGCCTCAAGAATATGAAGTGTTATCTAAAAGACGACTTGATTAGTGGCCTCAAAAATATATGTTTGGACTTATGTCGAAGGAATGAGGCAAAACTTTTGAATGTGCTTTGTCTCCCTCACCTTTACACGTCTTATTCTCTTCCCAGAAGTTTCACAGATTGCCAATAGTTTTATAACTTATTCAAAAATACCCATTATTTTTTATTGAAAGAGTAATTTTTAAAGCTCTTTGTAAATAATATGTGGTGAGTTTGATCACATCTATAATTTCAAACTACTAGTGTCTATAGCAGTATGAACAAGTGAATTTATAAAGAAAAAAGTGTAATATTCTTTTTCCCCATCTTATGCCAACTCCCATGCCTTTTGGAATTTACTAATTTTCATCCTTCTCATATCTTATTAGTATTATCTGGAAAACATTTCTCCTTTTTCTTTCCTTTATATACTCATCATTAGTTTTCTCCAAAAATATTTTTGTCCATCTAATTCACCAAAGTGAGACTTTTTCAATTTATACATCTAATAGTTTTTTTTGACAGAATTGGTGCAGGAAAGTAAGTTGAAAGAAGGCAAAGGTTTGCATGCATATAAGGTTGCTAAAGGTGGCGCCGGAGGCAGCCATGCTGGCAGTCACTCATCGGGTCACGCCTCACCCCACAACGGCGGGAATGGTGGCGAGTCAAGAACACCCACACTAGGTGGTGCTGCGGTCATTCCAGCTTATGTTGCGGGTGCCGCCGGTGCTGCAAATGCAAACGACCGCCGACACCGGAGCCACCAAGGCAGGAGCAATGGCAGCCTTAATAGAATTGAATTTCCCACGTTACTTATCATCACCTTCCTCTACACTCTCCTCCATCTATGTTTGTTCGTGTAGAAAGTGACCGTTAGGATGACATCAATTCGAGTGCCACATCGAGTTGGTCAAGGGGATCGATCTCAAGTGATATCAACATCGCACAACCTTTTTAATTCGGTTGGCCTTTTCAATTTTCAAAGTATCTTAATGGTGTTTGGCGTTGAGAGAAATGAGTTTCGGATTTCAAGATGATTTTACAGATTTCAATATGCTTTTTACAGATTCTGAGATGTATTTTATCTTGACTTGTATGTCCGTTGAGAAAACTGGATTCCAAAAAATGCACAATATCAAAGATGTGATGTCTGATTGTATGGTATCCAAAAATGTTTGATGTAAGAACTAAAAGTCAAACATTTCCCCAAGACTTGGGCATGAAGAAGTTGTTTGTTTGAATCCTGTCCATGATTGATTATCCTGTATTGTTCTACTTATGTATTATAATGAGTTTTATAGTTGTGATCAACCTAGCTTTATTTTGTCCCCCGCCCAAAATGCCAAAAAACCCCATGCACGCACAGAGCAAGCAAAAGGTCCGCTCACAAAATGAATGTCTTAAAAAATGCAGTTTTAATACGCACTGAATGCCTTCTTTGTCCAGCCAACCAGTAAATTCTCAAATTAGCTTCCCGAATATCTAATGGAAAAATTATTAAAAATCGCAATATGCTAAATATAGACCCAAATAAAATGAAAGAGAAACCCATTTATGTCCCAAATAAAATGAAAGGGAAACCCATTTATGTCTTCTATGGTAGGAGTTTGATTAAAAGGAACAAGCAGCTTTCCTCAAGCTTAATTGCAAGCTACGACAGCAACAAGATAAATTCTGGAATCGTATTCAATGTACAAGGAGTACCGCTTTCCACATCCATTTAGGTTCTTTTGTGATAACAGATCTCAGTTTGCTTGGCTCCACCTCCATCAACATTTGAAACCACCACATGCAATAGCCCATAGTATTACGATTATGATAAGGATTCCTCCTCCCACCATCAGCTTCATTTGAAGATTCTGCAGCCACATCTTCCTTCTAAGCTGCCTTCCTTGCCTCTGGAAGCTATCAGCCTAAAATTATAATGAAAACAGAAACAACCAGCACATCAGTCAGTGGATATATATTGAGGAAATATCCTTATTCTGGTACTGACAGATGGGTGAACCTTCTACTTGGTTCTCCACAGATCATCTCTTTTGTTTCCCTCCCTCGACTATTGAAATACTTTTCTCATAAAAATCTAATGCCAAATCTAACAAAATGCGGACTTGAATGTTACTTGTCATCTATTACGTGGGCCAGATTTGCTACCAATAACATCCAAGTCAGCAGATATGTCGTTGGGGAATCTGATGGCTGAGGGATTATGTTGAAAAGAAATGATACGTGGATGACCAAACTGGAATTGGAAGTTCACCTATTTGTTAGAGACTAGAATATAGTTTTTCCTCCTACTTTATTCTTCAAGCCAGCATGGATAAACCAGGGATACTACATGCCTGGAACTGAAGACTTTCTGATTTATCCACTAAAAGCTCAATCTTCTCACCACGATCTAAAACCTGTGTTATCCAGTAAGTGTAAGGATTAGTCTTAAATAGTATAGAGCAGTAACTTAATGTCTCACTAGATTGAGCAAGTAAAAGTGTAGAACATTCTGTTGGCGATCTTGGCCATGGCAACATGAGTTTTGTTGTAATGAGTAAAAGCCTTCAAACAAATTGTAATAACAAAAACCCAACACATTGCAACAGTCGAAGTAGGCAAATGCCGTATTTATTTTAACTTGGACAGCTAGCCAACTGAATCTACTCCAGAACACTTTCTCATATATTAAAATAGCTAGCTTTCTTTCATACAATGATTTAAAAAAAAAAACAATATGTTTACTTGGTTTCTTCTTAATATCAACTACTTTAAAGCATAACGACAATAGTAATTTTTTATATTTTCAACTTGGTAAAGGAACATAAAATTCTGAAATCTGAACATTAATAGATTAAAGAAAAAGTAGAGAATGTATTCTTACCTTCCCTTGTAAGGAATGATGTTGTAGCCCAGCAACTACAACTACTAAATCAGAGAAGAATAAATGCAGATTGGCTGCTCTTGAATGAAGAAAATTCTGGGGATCTAGTATTAATGACTGATAACAACGTACAAGGACTTCACTGACTTAAGAGATGACTCAAACAATAAATGGCATGGAGAGCACCCCCAGCCCCTTCTGGTATTCGAGAGACCAGTACTCTCCTCACTTAACATCAAAACAACATTCAAAAGCCTCCTCACCAAGACCAACAGAACCTAATAAATAAGCATAGTAGTCAAAAGCAAAAAGTACCCGCTGACTTCTTGAGCCTCCTTACAACCTTAACTTTTTTATTCTGTCCCCCAACTTTCCCTTTTTAGGTGTGATATGTTGTGGCTACAACATTACCCACCCCTAAAAGCTTCACCTTGTCCTCAAGGTGAGAGAATTGAAAGAAGCCTCCGTGCTCTCTATGGCATAGCGCCCAAAACCTTTCCATCAGTAGTGCCTCCACCTGGATCGTCCTCAGGGTCCATTTCCAGTAAAAGTACCTGCAAGTGCTTATTTTTGCAGACATGGTTTGGTCCATACTTCTCTGCACACTTGTAACAGAGGCCGAGCTCCCTTCACCGAGAAATTTCTGCATCGGACAAGAGGCGAGAAGTTCCTCCGTGGCTAGACGATCTCACGCCAGATGCGCCACTCGCTGCTCGTGCGTTTGAGGGCTGTGCATTTATCTTCTGAGAGTGATCAGGGAACGATGCTGCAGAGGTGGGAGTTCGAAATGTATCTATCACCTGTGAAACTCATACATAATGAGAGCGGGTCGGAATGTGTGGGGTTTGGGCCAGATCCGATTTGGGCCCAATGCTAAAACAGTGATCTTTGTTTTCCTCATTCTCTTTGGCCCTAATGACAACGCATCTGGCCCTCTCTACCTCCAAGTTCCTTTCTTCAACGCGAATGGCGGTCTCCATGACTTCACGCAGTGTTACCGCCAATGTGAGCTTCAATTCGGCCCGGATTTCTGGTTTCAGACCTCGCCTAAACGCAGCAATGAGACACGCTTCAAGGGCATCCTTTAACGGAGCTGATACCCTTTCGAACTCTTCTACATATTCCATAACCGATGATTCTTGTTGGGCCGCCATCATGAGCTCGTATTCGTCTCCGAGTTGAGAAGGATGGAATCGGCGAAGGACTTCCCGTTTGAACTCCAGCTAGCTACGTATGGGAGTTCTCGTGTCGACCCATTGGTACCAATTCAGGGCTCGCCCTTCCAAGTAGATGACCGCAGCCTCCAACTTCTCAGCTTCTGTAATGGAGTTGACCTGAAAGTAGCGTTCCACTCTAAAGAACCACCCAAGAGGATCCTCTCCGTTGAATACAGGTAATTCCAACTTCCTATATTTTTCTGTCTCCGTTGCGTGTGCGATGTGACTGCCTGAAGTCTCACCGGTGCGAGGACTCTCATTGCCGTGTCCTGGGTGGTGCTTGTCCGCCAATCGTCTCAATGTTCCACTCAGGTCTCGCATCATGTCCTTGAGGGAGGCTACATCTCTGTTCAAGCCTCCTACTGTCTCTTATCTCCTGTATCTCTGGGTCCACACTTTGTGCTCTTTCGTCTACCATCACGCACCTTTGGTCCCTTGATCGTACTGCTCTGATACCAAATGTTGTAGCCCAGCAACTACAACTACTAAATCAGAGAAGAATAAATGCAGATTGGCTGCTCTTGGATGAAGAAAATTCTGGGGAACTAGTATTAATGACTGATAACAGCGTACAAGGACTTCACTGACTTAAGAGATGACTCAAAACAATAAATGGCATGGAGAGCACCCCCAGCCCCTTCTGGTATTCGAGAGACCAGTACTCTCCTCACTTAACAACAAAACAACATTCAAAAGCCTCCTCACCAAGACCAACAGAACCTAATAAATAAGCATAGTAGTCAAAAGCAAAAAGTACCCGCTGACTTCTTGAGCCTCCTTACAACCTTAACTTTTTTATTCTGTCCCCTCAACTTTCCCTTTTTAGGTCTGATATGTTGTGGCTACAACAAATGATATATTTTCAAGAGTTGAGAACCTATATTTATAAGCCAGAAACTAAGGGTAACTTAAAATTATACCCATAAGGCTAAGGGCTAAGTATAATGATATCCTTAGAAGTTAAATTATTTACAATAGAGTCATTAAACAAAGTAACAATGAAAAGCCCACTTTAACACTTCCCCGCACGCTAGTGAAGGTACATTCTCAATTCTCAGCTTGATGATTAAGTACCTCTGAACAACACAGATCATGCAGTTCCAAATGATTCGCTTCAGAAACAGGTGATGAGAAGCAGCAACAGTCCAATCAAGAGGGTTTTGTTAAACACAATCTACATTCATCTATGAACCATATTGCAGCTCTAGACTCATATCACAACACCAAGAAATCTCTCTCTCTCTCTTCTTTATTTTTTTACATATGTAATGTCTTTCCATCATTGAAGTTAGCATTATTTTGGAGTAAAAATTTTACCGGGAAGCAGATCAACAGAAGAATACTTGTAATCACAGGAAAGTAGCCAAAAGGTTTCCTCAGACAAGAAGGGAGTCATTGAATTCTAATATAAATATCATCATAGCACAAAAACAACTTTGAACGGTACGTAGCAGAAGAAAAATAAGACACTGCAAAATGTTCAATGATCTTTGTTCAAGGAAACGAACAATTCATATTTGTAATTTATTATCATAACACTTGATTCAAACCATAATTTCATAATTTAATGCAACTACATATGCATTACATTCTTTGGGCAGCCATCAAATTGAAATCAATTGATTCATAAAGCATTGCTCCAAAAATATTTTCAACTCAAGCCTTCTAACATCATGAAACAAAAAGCTATAACCAGACAGCTCTACCTCATTCATACTCCAAGTCTAGAACCAGAACATACAGCATATGGTAGACCCAAGAGGTCTAGAACCAACATCTATATAATTAATAACACGATAAAATGTGTTTGTGCCTTTGTGGGCATGTGTCAACAGGCCAACTTCATACCTTCTCAATATTGTCAATCATTATCCCCTTGACCTCAGTTATTTGAGCCTTTAATTTCGATAGTTTGCTCATTTCTTCTGGATGGTTCGTGCAGTACTGCATGTGCTCCTTAAGTCTTGGCCTGTGCAACAGGATAAAAACACATAATAAATTAGAAAATTAAATGAATTAAAACACCACCAAACTATGATGAAACCAACAAGTAACAATAACTTAAAATCTGACAGGGGAAAAAGGTCAAACAAACCCAAATTCTCTGTCTAGACTATAGGCAATGCTAAATCTGTCTTCAAATAAAAACTCATCGTCATCGTTGGCGGCCAGTGGATGGGAACCCTCATTCTTAATGCTATCACCATAATGCTGTTTAAAATCATCCTTCACACGTTCAAGAAATACAAAAGGCACACTCCGTCCAATAGATTCACTAGCAACAACAAGGAAAACTGCACCGAAGGGAAAAGCTTTCAGATAAGCTTGTAGACCTGTAGACTAACCAATCATACACAATAACAAATAAGAATAGTCAAATACCAAATCCATTGTCAATGAGGAAGTTAAATGTGTATCCATCACATGAGTATGTGTATTTGCTGCTATTTGAAGGTAGCTTCTGCAAGCATTGAACAGCAATGGTACTGAAATTTCCTGAATATGATGTGTGCTCTGCCAATACGACAGTCCCTTTAGCAACGAAGCTATAAACTAAACCCCTTTGACTCATCTCCAAGAATCTCCAGGACCAGAATATAATCAAAGTCAGGCCCCCAAATGCAACACGGACCTACCTAACGAGTAGATCCAAAATATAATCCAAAAAAAAGTCAGAAATATCAATTACCACTCCCTACAAGAGCAGCTGGTAGAAAATTAAACCCTAATTTGCATTAGAAGGAAAAGCCACGGCGACTGCAAGTAAAACAATCACCGCATAAAATGTTCAATCTTCGAAACAAAATGGACATTCGCGAAGGAACACAATCCAGAGATCCACAATCAATTATTAACTGAAAATGCAATTATAAGACCCAGTCCATGAGTTGCAAGCAATCAAATTCAACGGCCTATTTCCTAATTGGTTCTTAATTTTTCCCGGAGCCTATAGAGAATGCATAAAATCCCAATTCGAAACATAACAAGCTCTTCCAAATATGATGATGGAGAATTGATAACTACCCAAAACCCATCTAATCAGCATAAAACTGAATGAGGCGAAACAAATCATGTTCGAGAAGAATCAAACGCCAGATAGGAACACAGAGAACCTGGGCCTGTTTGCTGAGTGTTGATCACCGGTAAATGATTCGGTATGATGTCAACGCTTGTAAGACGCGACGTGGTGAAACTGCGAATGAACTTGGATCAGGAAGTGCTTATCAGCGATCGGTCATCTTTGGGCTAGAGTTTCCGCACGCTATCGAAGCACATATTTGTTGTGCGATTAGATCAACTTTAATATATTGAATATTGCCTCCATTATTAATATAAAACTCAATAATAATTCATGAAATTTGATGTAAACTTAAATGATCAAATTTATACTTTAACCTTAGATTATATATCAATTTATAAGTCAGACAAATTAATTTAAAATAAAATTATAAATATATGAATTAATTAACTTCCTTAATCTCATATAAAAAAATTAATCGACTCTTATATTAAGATCAAAAGAAGGTCAAATAATAATATCACCGGAAAAATGATGCTTATAATAAATTATATTTTTATTGATGTGATAATAAACTTACAAAATAAAAATAAAGGAGCATGAAGACTGCCGCAGAGAAAGGAGAAAGGAAGAAAAGGCTAACTAATTTTGATAAATTTATCACAACAGTGTCTAATTTAAGTGAGAGATTACATAATTTACAATTCAACACGTAATCAGAGTTTGAAAGTAGAAGAAGAGAATAATAGGAGAATAAATTGAGAGAGGAAGTAAGGAAATATATCTCACTCATACGTGTTTTCCATATACATACACCAATTTGTATTACAATTTTATTTATAGACATCAAATCATTCCAAAAGTTATAATATCATAAATATAATAATTAATTCTCATTACGATACAACATAAAAAAGTTATAGTTTTTAATCATAAAATGAAATCTCAAGAGTTTATGATGTTATGAAAATCCACAACTATAATGTTTATGACAACACATTAATTATCATATATTCATGATATCAATATTAGATTTGGATCCAAATTTAATTTATAAATATGATTTGAATTTAAGTACATTAAATTATTGGGTAAATGGGTGAAAATAACCCAAATTTTTTTTGGTATGGTTATGACCACACGAAAATTATTAAAGAGGCTTTTTGAATCCAGAAGTTTTAAAATGTAGCAATTTTGCCCTTAGCCCCTCACCATCACATAGTTAATTTTAAGCGTTAAATTTGACTAATATGTACACATGTCACACCACCTCATCATCCATCAAACAAGTTAATTTTAACAGTTAAATTTGATTAATATGTAGACCACCTCATCATCTTACGTCATGAATCCTCCAGCGTGTCTCTTCCTTTTCTCTTTCTTACCTTTCTTTTATTTTGGATCCGTTTGGAAACGTGGTGGAGAAGTACTTTTACGCAAGTCGAGGCAAATATATGAAGGAAATTATCTTATTTTACGAAAAATACTGTTGAACGTGCTTTTAAGGCTTCTTAACGGGTTGTCAAACAGCATCAAACTTGGATATTTATTTGAAAATCTGTATATTTATTTTCGGGGTAAAAGGTTTGTGATTAAATGATATTAGGAGGGTGATTTCGATCGTAACAAGAATGGATCCAAATCCTAGTTGCTACCTACGTTTTTTTATAAACCTTAGTTAGAAATATATACATATCTTAAAGCAGAGACCACAGCAGGCCCCTGCTTGACACGTGGCATTTTACATGATTTCCCATAACAGTTTTTCATGAACACTTCTTGCAATTTCTTTTAAATTTTAATTTATACTTTTATTTTAAAACTTAAATATTTTTATCACTTCCACCACTTTCCCAACTAAACTCCTATTTATATGGCATATCCTCTTATCCCCTCAACTGTTTCTCATTACCACTTCTTACAATTTGTTTTGAATTTAAATTAATAAGCATATTTAAAAACTTAAATAGTTTACTATTTAAGTCACAGCCTATTTTAAAATTAATACGTATATTTATTAATTTTTACATATTAATTTATTAAATTAATACTATATTTTAAAAACTAATCAGTGAGCTAATAGTTTTCTGTTTAATACCATTTTCCCAACTAAGCTTCTATTTAAATTAATACGTTTTATATGCATAATTTACTCCATCCTCTTCTTTTAAACAGAGACCAAAGCAGGGAATTTAAATAGGTAGTAGGGAGTTACCTTCTGCAATACATGTTATGGGAGTTACCTTTTTCATCTTAGGTAGTGGGTAGTTATTTGCATAATGGATGTTCAAATAGGTAGTAGGGATTTACCTTCTTCAAGACATGTTATGTGAGTTACCTTTTTCATATTAGGTAGTGGGTAATTATTTGCATAATGGACCTTTTTCATCTTAGGTAGTGGGTAGTTATTTGGATAAGGGATGTAGTGGGTGTCCTTAAATGGTGCAATTAGGAGGGAGTAAACTATTCACAACGTCTATAAATAGGTGGTTTGCAGACACAGAATGAATAGAATACCCACTTTGGGTTTTTGCAGGACACAAAATAATAGATGCATTTATCGATTTGGATTTTCATTCATTTCTTCCTCTCAGGTTTTGTCCATGAATTTTAATGATCTTTGGTAAGATTGCTATTTCAACTGGGTGTTGTGGTGTTGTATGCTAAGTTGTATTGACCAACACTTATATATTCACAATATCAATTATAAACGTAGTAGAAATTGTACAAATAATTATGCTTACACCGACAAGTATATCCACAATATGTATAAATAGGTAGTTTGCAGGACACAAGGTGAACATGCTATGTGCCTTGGTTTTTTGCTTTACATAGGAGTGCATGATTAAGTCATGGGAATCAGATTTAATTCTGTTCGTGCTATCAACCCTAACAGGCAAAATTGGAGAATAAAGGTTCGTGTTGTTCGAATGTGGATCATGCTCGATCGATATTCACAGGAAGTGATTCCATTAATTGATATGCTGTTGTTGGATGATGTTGTAAGGAACAATTATTTACTTCCTGCAATTTCTTCTTTTTTAGTGCTAATTATTGCTTTGGTTTTTTAGGGTTATAATATACATGCAACCCTTAAATGTGCATTTGTTCAACACCACAAGAATCATTCTAGATAATGAATGACATATGTTATTTCATACTTTTATATGTTACTTGTCACTATCTCTTACATGGCAACAAGCTAATATTATAGGGTAAACTTTTTATTCTCTACCTTAGTTCATTCTTTCTCTGATAATGGAGGCATTAATCGATTTGAATTTTTATTCATTTCTTTCTCCTATTTTATCCTTAAGCTTTGATGACCATTTCTTAGTTGGTTAGTTCACTATTCCAACTGGGTGCTTTAGTGTTGTATACTTACATTTAATTTTTATTAACTCACACTTGTAAGCCATTTACAGATGTCATAAGATTATTTACTGTGGTCGGGGATCATGATGAGTACATTGTGAGTGAGCATCCTCAACACAGGGTTGACATAGAGTTACGTGATGCCGAGTAAACTTCTAAAATGCATTTTTTCATTAGGCATAATGTTATATATGATATGTTAACTTATTTCATTTTCTATGTTATGTTTATATGTTCTTTACTCGTGTTTGTGTCCTTTAAAACGGTTAATCATATGCTTCTAGAGGTGGAACATTTTCTCATAAAATATGCCTACCTATTCCATTTGCGGAGTTACATGCGTTTTGATTGGTCTTGCAAATGTAATATCATGAGAATCATTTAGGTTGAAAGCTATTAAAATTGCAATGGACCAACTGCTATCGCATATTCTCCCAACCAACTTTGTCTGATGTTGAGGAGTTTCTGATGATAGATGATTGGAGGAGGATAACAGACCTTCTTTCTAGACCTGTAGTGTGTTTGCGACATTCTAAGTAGGTGTCTTCAACATAGGGTTATATTTTGTTTGAAATTTTTCATTTTAATTTAAAATTTAAATAATAGACTCACTTTACTGCATAAAAAGTAGGAGAATATAACGTCTTTTAAATGATTTATTTTATCCTTCTAACAACCCTGTGCATGTTGCATAAAATAACTTCTCTAAAAAATTTAGTTTATAATCTACTTTATTTAATTCATGCTACATGAAATATTAATATTTAGAAATTTAATTTGTAATCAATTTCCGATTAGATAATATAATATTATTTTTTTCCAATTGAGTAATGACTGATATTATATTATTTTTTTATTATTTGAACAATTTCATCATTTCATAGTTATAAACATATAATGTAACTTTTTTAATGTTTTCAACACTACTTATAATAAATTATTAAAATAATTTTTAGTTGAAGTTAAACAAAAAGAAATTCTATGCAAGTAGTGGAGGTAGTGGGAAGTTATATTCATCATGGAAGAAGTAGCGGGGAGTTGCATTCTTCATTATAAGTAATGGAGAGTTACATTTTTCATGATAAGTAGTGTGAAGTTATATGTAATAAAACTCATATACACTCCATGTGTAGTAAGGGCATGTTTTGGTCTCTACTTTATGTTTTAAGCATGTATTTAAAATAAGAAATATTTGCTTTATATGATATATTTTGAATAAGTTCATTATTAATTTTATATAGCAAGTCAAAATACAAATAATATAATTTATTTAAAAATGCAAGTAGTATAGGGGTCATATGTTTGCTTTCTCATTTAGTAAAATAAATTCCTAATATTTTTAACCACATATTCATAACAAAAAATATAAATATTTGTCATATATTGTATGTTTTAAATACATTCATAATTAATTTAATATCAAAATAAAAATTAGAAAATCACAAGGGTCGCAAGCAAGTGTTATAAGAGGACGAACAATTGTTAAATTTTTAAACTAAATATTTAAAATTGAAAAGTTTTGAATATTTTGTAAAATTTTTTTGAATATTCTTAACATAAGAAATATTGTCATATAATATGTTTTCATACATTCATATATAATTAATTTAATTTAAGACATCAATATAAAAATAAAATTGATTACAAGACTATATATAGATAAAGTTATTTATTAAGTGTAAAGTGTAAATCACACAGGTCATAAGCAAGCATTACAAGATAATACATTTATTTTTTTAAGTTAAAGCAATTCCCAAACTTTGTAAGATAAATCTATACTTTAAAAAACTGCCAAAATTCTTAAATAAAATTCCTTTTAATGGACATAAAAAATTCAACTTCGATCATAATGGATCATAACATGTGCAACCCTCACTGGATTTGTTAGAGATACAAATAGTGATAACCTTTTTAACTTTTATATATTTTAATGTAACATTAATTGAACAGTTTATATGATATTGTAATTTGTAACTTTATATATATTGTAGCTTCCACCCATATTATCCACTTTGCTTACCTATATTAGATGAGGTTTTCATGCATGTTGAGTTCTATATTGTATCATAATTATATTTAAAATAAAATTATTAAATATAATAGTATGTGTCATACAAATAAAATATCCAATATTATCATCAAAAATATTTTATATTATCAAATGTAATAAAATAAGAATTGTATTTCAAAAAAATTATATATTATAATTCTTCATTTTTACTAATGGTTACAATATTATTCATTCATCCCGTACATGGTACGGCAATATACTAGTTAGTAATATACAAGATAACCAATAAGCTGTGGCTTGATATGATCAACACCCTATCCTATAAGAAAGGAAATAAAGTTTGAATCTCAATAAACACATTTATTGAGAGAAACAAAAACATTTATGCTCTACCAACGAAAGTTGGGTCTAACGAAAAGCGACTACTAACTAATGTTCGATTCCCAACCACATGATATATACATTTAGTGTTTGATAGTGCCTTGAATAGAATTGCCTTCAATATGATAATACCCGTGTTTTAGCCCAAAAAAAAAACTTTACTCTTTAAACCTCAAAAGAGATTAGTTTCAAGACCAAGATGGCTTGAGATACCTTGTTACATAAACAAACGAAAAAAAAGACATTGAGATAAATCCTAGCAAGTGTCCACACGCAAGCCATACAAGAAAGAGTAAACAGAGGAATATATGGCTTGTTGATAAGCGAACACTCTATATGCTGATGATAAACTTCACCCACACATCCCTCGAGTGAAGTCTAGAGTTGCTTAGGCATTTGGATCCTTCCCAAACCCCATAAAAACATGTGCTGCTAGCATTGAACCCCTACGAGTCATTTCTGAAACTCGACCAAGCAGAGGCACCTTCACCGTTTCCTTATTCCACAGTGGTTTTTTGTCCCACCTAGTTCATAGGGTAAGAGAAGAATTAATTCAACTAATGGAAACATTGTTCTCTGGAGGTGAAAAACGACAGGCAATATTCATAATTGATGGTAGTAATGACAACGACTAAACTGAAAATTGGCAAGGACTTTAAAAACTAAAATTGAGGGCAAAAATTTCATGTAATATCTTAAAAAGAAGATCGCATATACTTTCTTCTACAACATAGACAAAAGTAAAGAATTTACAAGTAAACAGGACAAACTGGATAAATAAGAAAAGGGAAAGTGTAAATTTGTCACAAAATTTTTCCTTCGAAGCAACGTTGTACTTAAAAGTTTTTTCAAGTAATATTGCCATGAAAGTTTTAAAATAGAGAAATCTTGACCCCTTTCGTTAAAAATGTTAACGGTCAATGTCAATTGTTTAACAGAATGATCACATTACTTCATTTTAAAACTTTTAAGACAACCTCATTTTTAAATGAAAACTTTTGAGACAAACTTACAATCTAACCCATAAGAAAAGGGAAATGAGGCAAAAAGAAGTGTGAAGAAGATTCGCACATACCAATCTTCATGGCGAATAACTTTGCCGTTCACAACATATAACTTAATAAGTGATGCCAAATCAATATCCCTCCCCAAGAACTTGTAGTGTTGCTTACTGTCTATTAATATCTGCATACAATACCCATGAATATGGATCATTACATAATTGATCAAGCACTAACGTGCATATAATCAAAATAGAGTTGAACATATAGAAGAATAAAGAATCAAAAACTTCACATAAGAGAAATTCAGCCAACCTCTTGTTTTTCTGGTGAAATGATATTTTCCTCCACATTGTAATCCACAATTCTTGACTCACTAAATACCTAGGATATTCGGGGATAAAAGTAGTCAGGAAGCAAAACCATACGAAAGAGAGCCCAAATTTCCTCTACATCAAGAGATCTTCATGAGATATGGATTTATAGTTTTCTGATTCAAGGAAAGGCGGAAATGCCTAATATTTAATTGTAATTAATAACAAGTTACATGTCACAACATATCAACCTAGTATTCCTTGGAGCAAGATCAAGTACAGATGTAAACATCCTCTGAGAGTTTCAGAGAAGAGGATCATTAAGCACAAAGACAAAAATGATGACAAACACAGAAAAAGAGAAACCTTGGGAAGAGAATAGAATGCTGACTTGATTTGCTTCACCCTGCAGTATCAATATCTTATATAAGAATAATATCTCTTCTTATAAGAATATTTAGGTTTTAGGGTGATATGTGAGCATTTGCAGAGGCCATTCCATTCTAAGAAAAAAAAAACAAATGCATACCCATTTGCACGCATAAGTGGATCCTCAAAGGAAGCATCAGGGGCATATATTTCGAAGTCAACAGCTGTTGCACAGGATCCATACCTGGAAAGACCGCAACAATTTGATTCTCGCTGGAAATGCCTAATTCTATCTAAATAAAACTCTGACTAATTCAGGCAACAGTGTAGTTATAAAATCTTACGGCCGATTTACCAACCTAGAGCTGTTTCATCTTCTCAATCAACAATCTAAACCCACTATTCTAATATGATTGACATAAATCCTAACAAGAGAGCATAAAACCCAAACTGATAACGAGCTTGTTACTTCATTCAATAAATTAATCATGTACTTACTTCAGTGATGTCTATTTTTAAGAAACAAGTTAAGTAGCACAACAATTTACTTCACTACCTTTTCAGTCAAAATGTTCATGATAATTATAATAAATGGACAGGAGTTAGAGGAATTATGTTGAAATTCCGCTCGTTCGAGTGCTTCTCTGGGGAGTTTAAAGAGATATACTTACAAACGCAGAATGTGAGGCATTATATCATCAGATATGCGTTTCTTTGAATTAGAATCGGCCTCATGTTTACAAGTTGCCTCAATCGTCTGGTTGAATCCATCCGCACCTGAAAGTCAAAACAAAGCTGAGCTGTCTCGCTGTCGTTCGAAATCAATAAGAAAACAAGAAGAAACTGAAGCAACCCCCCACACCCTGGCAATACTGCAAATAACTACAAAAGCCCAACCAAAATACATGACACCAAAAGAAGCTAGTTCAGTTTAGCATCTCTCATCAACAACAACGTCAGTTCAATTCCCCTCACGATTACTATCAGATTGAATATTGAATAAAAAGAGGCGAGGAACCTGCCCTTAGATAGCTCGAATTGGGCAACGGTGATTTAAAAATTCAATACAAAAACAATAATAATAAAATTCGGATATGAATATGGCGATTGATTACCCGCTGCTGAAGCTTTCTCCATTATTGAGGATGAAGAAATTGTGTTGCAAGCCAAGCGGTTCAAGTTTTGGCGGTAGGGAAGGAACTGAGAAATTGACTTTCT
Source organism: Vachellia pachyceras (assembly GCA_025593235.1). Taxonomy (NCBI): domain Eukaryota; kingdom Viridiplantae; phylum Streptophyta; class Magnoliopsida; order Fabales; family Fabaceae; genus Vachellia; species Vachellia pachyceras. The sequence goes on along the minus strand of JANTPZ010153396.1, from coordinate 14,045 downwards.
CATTATTAGAGAAAGTTGAGAAGGTAGGATGTGTGGAAAAGAAAATGTCCATGGCTGCTTCGGCCTCAACGTGGCGTTTCTTCATCCATTACCATAATCAAGTTCTAAGGCCGCGGGGCGTCACGTAGTCCCGTTTTGAAAATTCCAGCCGCCTGTTGTTAAATCCCAGCCGGCCAAGTGTCAACATGTAAATAGCTTTTTCATCGGAAATGGATCCTTGTTATGCGACTAAAAGTAATGAACTATTATTTATCAATTTATTCGTTATTTAAATAATACCGTTTATTTCTATTTTTATCAAACATTTTATTTCCTTACCTATATTAATTAATTTCAATAATATATTTTTAATTGGAAAATTTAGTCTCAGGTCCCAAATAAGTAAAATATTTAAGGAATGGTCACATAGATAAAAATATTTAATGAGAGGTCCCATTGACAACATGAGATCCTTGTATTGGCAACATGCGCTATGTTGACAACACCTCATGTTGTCAATGGGACCTCTCATTAAATATTTTTATCCATTGAACTATTCATTAAATATTTTGCTTATTTGAGACATGAGACTAAATCTCTCTTTTTAATTTTAATTATTCTTATTTAGTATATGAAATCTTTAAAATATTGTGAATTTTATTTTATTTTTGCCAACAAAATATTGTGAATTTTAAATCCCATAATTTTTTGTTGAATCATTTGCTTTGATGATAATAGAATTAAGGAAAAATTTGTTTTAAAGGATTATACTACCTCCAATGATCCAAATAATTTCTTTCAGAGATTAAAAAAACTAATAATGATTTGAAAGTATTTTTCATGTGCGTGATTGGATGAAATATCAATTTAAAAATTAAACAAATCTGTTTAAAAGATGATAAATATAAATACTTTAAAATAATTTAATTAATTTTTTTAATCTCACATAGAAATCAATTATATCTACTAGTTGGTCTACTTATATTTTCATAAAAAAAGATTGAACATTTCCATGTGCAGAATTTTCATTAATGCATTAAGTAGTGTTAATGATCAACTCTTTACCAAGTGACAACTATACCATCATATGTTGGCTATACACTCTAAATAATACAAATGCAAGGTCTACACAATAATAAATGAAAAATCAAAATTATTTACATGAAAAATTTAATTATAAGACATCATCAACCAAAAAGTGCGAATTAATTAGGGTATGCTGTAACAAATTGAGAAAACTTGAGACAATTATTATCAATCAAGACCAAAAGAGTTTGTCTAATGTTCAACTCATACTCAATTCGCAAACACCCATTTTCCTGAAGTAAATTTAGCCCAAAAAGTCCAAAAGAAAAATTTCATAGCTCAATAAGCCATTCTCATAGGGATACAAGCTAAGGAAGCAGGGACATTCTTCCTCTTAAAAGGATCGATGAGCCATGTAGATACAAATGGTAACCCCTTTTTATTTGCTTGGTTCTGCCAAAAAAGTGAAAAGATACATTCAGCCGTTGAATTATATCGGTGCTCTTTATATGAATGAATAATGAAGCACAAAATAAACGAACAGGACTACCTTATCAATTTCTTCATTTCATTTATATGCTTTTTCCTTCAAAAAATTCACCCAGCATTCTTTCTAGATCTTCTGGTGTGTATTTGATGATTCTCTGAGCATTCTTTACATTCTCTACTAGAGGCCTGGCACACACCAGGTTACACGTATACATGAGAAAGCATTAGTCCATCACACAAAAACAAGATCAACCAACCGTTCAGCACTTAATCAATAAATAAGTAACTATATAGAACTGGAAAATAATGGTTAGACAATAGTTGGCCAAAAACAAAAAAAAAAAAGAATGGTTAGACAATAGCAAAATAGTCAGAATGAAACACTGGATAATCAAAATGCTTGCCATGTATATTTTCTATAAGGCCTTTAGGAGAAAGAACGTCATGTGTATGTAGAGGTCAAGAATCAGAAAACACACCCAAAACGTTTCGCAAATGATCTATAAGCAGGCAACAAGACTTCAGCAACAGCAAGCCTAAGAGACTCTCGCAACTCTATGTCGGGAACTGTCCACTGGGATTGTTTCTGATGTATTTCCTCAAACATCACATTGAAAGTCTTGAATCTGTGACATAATACCAATGAAATCATGGAAAGACAGATAACGAAAACTTTACTTGGAAGAAAATCGACAAAGAAGAAATTGACGGAAAATTCACCTGTCTTTAACAATTGCTCTTGAAGCACCACTGCTACTAGTTACTCCATCGCCGCCTGCAGTACTCCCTCCACCACCTGATGAGGTAAGGCCTTGGATAGAGAGGCATTGAAGTACCTAAATGAAAGAATCAAAATTCAGCAACAGTTTAGTTTCTTTGAAAAAAACCAAAAAAATATATTGAGTTTTATCAATGATGGCATGGAGAAACAATCTCAAGAACTACTGTTGTTTATAGACCATTTCATAAATATTAACAACCTAGTATATTATCTTTTCAAATAATGGAATCTACTGAAAGAGGAAGGGAAACGCATCTGTTGCTCCCATAGGCATACACATAATTCAAGATATAATATCAGATTTCATGAAGTGAAATAAAGAACGTTATACAGGTAAATTCATTAAGAATCCTCTTCACATAAAACCAAAAAATGGACTGTTTGTTTTTACACTGCCTGAAGCAGGGCCCTACCTTAAGTAATACTATTATTATCACGATATGAACAAGGACGAAACAAATATCCAAACAAACTCCAAGACATTATGGCCAGCTAAATCAAAAGAACAACACCTTTGCCCAGGCATTTCTTTTGTAATGATTTGCATGCTGCTGCACAACCCTCCTATGCCGTTGCACCCAATCATCCCCTAAGAAATCCTTGGCTTCAGACCTAATAATTCAAATGATAAAAACACCAGAATTAAAATCACCCAGAAATTAAAGGGAGAGAAAAATCAAACGCCAATAACTCTACAACTAATACAAGCAGATGGTTTACCTGCGTACTGATCTGACAATATAATGAATATTATTCATGAGAAATAGATGAGTCAAAGCAAGATCTTTATACTGCTTTGATTTTCCCTCTAAATTGGTTTGCAGAGCTTGCATTATTCGCATTGTGACAGAGGCCAACTCTGAAGTTTCATCTCTCTCAGCAAATTGTTGGAAAAGCTGCTTCAATGTAGACCGGTAGCTATAAAAGGTTAAGTGGAAGCTAGTCAGATCAAATCAACAGGTTGCAACCAAAATAAAGAAGGACTATCAGCTTCTTTGTAATGTATGCAAACAACCAAGAATAGTTGATACGGTATGATAGTCCAGCAACAGAAATGCAATCAGAAGACAAACATAGATGAACTTACTCGAATAAAAATTTCACATAGTTAATCACGTAGCTTGTCAAAGGATGGACGGTTCCATCTGTCACAGCAGTTTTTGTAGCATCTTTCTCAACTGCTTCTTCAAAATCTCCAAAGGTCTCTTGGGCAGTTTGTGCAAGCTGTTTTGTCAAACCCAATGCAGCTTCTCTGATTTCGGTGCAAGCTTTGCCTTCAAACAGTGTCTCAATCTGCAAATCGTTATAGGATTTGAAAATAGACTATACATCATCGCAATATACTTCTTGCTTGTGTAATGACACATATAGTCATATTGCAACCTTGCCAAGCTAGCAATATGACTATTACCATGGCAATTCTAATTGCCAGTGACTATAATGAAAACTGAAGTTTTCTATGGAGAAACAGAGATTCGTATGCACTCTATCTCTGTCTTTGAAGGAAGAATGCCCATGTAGGATGGTGGTTGTAGAAGATCAATCCATCCAATTCAGTCAGGATAAAAAAGCTTTACACCCTTACCCATGATTTCTTTAGTGAAATTTAGGAGAGTTAACATTAAGACAATTTTAAAAATTTATTTAGATAGTCTTATGAACTATAAATGTAGCATTACTTCCATCTAACAATATTAAATTCAGAGGATCATTAAATCTTGAATTTCTTCAATATCGATAGTTTTTTTAAAAGAAATTTCTATATGATAGGAGTAGCTTATGTGTCAATCAAATGTAGAAGAGAATATAACTTGGTGAACCATATTACGTCAGAGTCCACTTATAATCCATATGCAGCAGCGTAGATATACCAAAATCCATGATGGATATCAAAGCACATACCTCTGAACGAAGCTCTTGCATAATTTCATACATGTCCAAAAGCACAAATAACTTTTCTGGTGATCTCTTGCTTTTAGCAATTGCTTCTCCAAAACTAAGTAGCATAGAGACACTATTTTTAGTCACCTCAGCAAAACACTGATCGTTGAGTAAATCAAAACCTTCAAATATTTGATTGCAAACTTTCCGCTCACCAGCGAATAATAATTTGACCTGTTAGTATAATTACATATTTGAATGAAAATTTATTCCAAGAAAAAATATACAAATAACAATATTTTTAACGTAAATTATCAGTGTAAATAAGACAATATCACCTAACAGTTATTCATGGGATCATGAGCTGATTAGGACTTCATCATGCAAATTATATTTATGAATTGTAGCCATAATAGTTCTTCAGATTTTTCACCTTATAAATTTTGAAGGTAAATAGCATTAATATGCATTATTTTTTTACCATTATTCTGGTAATGCGCTGCTTTTCACCAATAAGAAACACAGCATCAAAAAAGAAAAACCTAACTGCTGTAAGATTAGAGACCCAATAAAAAACCAAGTTGGACCTGAGATATCTGAGGTTCTAGAGGACAAGCCTAGGAAAACAAATGAAGGTTGTACTTGAGGCTTCTGAGACTCAAAAGGCATAAGCCTTAGAAAAATAGAGTGGGGCCCATACGGTCACTCAGAAAAAGAAGAAGAAGAATAGAGTGAGTTGGGCTCAGTTACATTTGAGAGGGAGTCTTGGAGATAAGCTTTGATAGAAGTTCCACATCTAAAAATCTAAAAATGATTACAAAAATGAATGACACATAAGCTTGCTGCACTCCTAACAGTCAACTAAGCTATTTTGATAAAATGGACAAGCCCAAATACAAGCGCATACAGAACAATCAACATAAACACTTTGGTAAATCCACTGCTTACAGCTATACGCATGAAGTGAATCCAATTTCCAATTTTGGCCTCCAAAATCTCCCATTGTAGCTTTTGTACATCATCTTTGCTAAGCTTCTCAACTCCCAGTTTGAGTAGGCTTTCTTCCAATACATTAGAACGGGTATCCCTACTCAACAATAATCATGATCACACCAACTGCTTAAGTAGTGATATAACTCATTGTGGTAAGACTACAAATGGTATTGGGAAGATATATGACAATCAATTCATAATATTTTTTATGCAATAGAGCATACATAGTCAAGCAAAAACATAAAGAATTTACAAGTAATGACAGACAACAAAAGTGTCACTCGCTTTTTATATAACTCAATCCTTGAACTTGATAGTTCTTCACATGATAACTTACAGTTGCAACTTTCAAATGCAGAGTGCCACATAAGCATATACTTTCACTCTATAATTCAAATAGCCAACCTGTAAATTTTGAGCAACTTTTGCTGTTGACCAGCTTGAACCATTTGCTCTGTTAAATCATGGAGCAGTGCCAAAATTTTTGACGGTATAAGAGCAGGAGGTGTGTATACAAAATCATCAATATTATTGTTTTGTGAATCAGAATGATTATTGGAAGGATTCTTGCCGATAGAATCACCCTCAAGGCCAGGTGAATTTGAGGATGGCCGCATCGTGTTTGGAAGGCAATCAAACAGGCGCTCAGGTTCCACAGGTTGGCTGTAATCACACAGAAGAAAATATTAGTTAGAGAAACATGATTGAATAGAACTTTGGACAATAAAACTTGTAGCTAAAAAATCACCCATATTTTCTAATGTATAACTCAAAAAGATATAAAAAAAGATAGATTCACATTACATTGATAAACATTTAAATTTAGATTTTTTTTAGGTTGTTATCTGTACAGCGTGAGATGTTACCTATTTGTTGTTAGTCTAGATATTTTAGGCTGATTAAATGTGAAGTTTTTAAACAACACTTTAAAAGGAAGGTAAAATAAATAATAACAATAATGAGAGTATTTTTTTTCCCTTGAATTGGCTTGAAAAAATTCACATAAGCATTTTCAATAAACATGACTGCATCACATAAAGAAAAAAGAAATCCTTTGAAGTTTGAACAATGATATTAAATGTTAGCAGCAACAAGTTGGACTAAGCAATCATTCCAGCTTGCTGGTTTTCCTTTACATTTAAAATTACTTTATCTGGTGATTTTTATTTTTTATTTTTCTTTTGCAAAGAATAACTGAAGGTTATTGAGTTCACAAAAACAAATGAACTTTTAGTAAAACATGCAGAAATAAGATGAACAAAATCAAGAAATGAACAACAAACCTGTACGATGATAACAGCTGTTTAAACTCATCTTCCAGCTTCGAAATGGCTTTAGCTATTAAATTATTGGCATGGCTAACAACACCATCACCACTCTTAAAGCCCTTCTTACTGCCAAAAAATTGAACATTGCCTCTCAGCTGATCAATTGCATTAAGATAATTCTCCAGGTCTTCATGTGGCCCTTTAAGTACTTTTGTTTCTGCCTGCATATTGTGTCAATGAGAACATGAATAAGAGAACATGTTATTTTGAGTTTAACAATCCATTTGTCAGGCTGATATCATCACTTTGAATTAAGTTATCTCATGAGGATTATCTATTGGGCTCTATATAAAGCCTATGGCACTTTAGGATTAAAGTAGTCATTTTTCATGGATTATTTATAAAAATCTCTAGGCTTGCTGGATGTCTCTCTCCTTTCCTTCATCCCCTTGTGAAGGGCGAGGTCCTAGACATCTTGAATAAATCACTTGTGTTTCAAATCAAATAAAGAAAACAGGATTTTGAACATTCATTCACCAAATAATACATATAAGTTAGATATTAGAAAACTATGCTTGCAAGTATTTGCCGTAGTTGACTCAAACAACTACAATCGAGATGCAAAGATAACCAGTAACTACTCAACCAACCTGGCGATATTGATCGAACTGAACCAAAATGACCTCTGCGGCCTTCAACGTCTTGTCAATATTCTCATGAGCCTTCCGAATAGAATGCGTTCTAATCTGAAAATCCAAATGAAGGATCCTACAGTGAACAATCAGATGAGAACAACAGACCAGCTACAAAATCAAAGTTCTATATCCACCGTTTAAAACCTCGAGAAAGGATCCCAGAACATATTTAAAAAAAAAAGAGAATCCTAAGTATATTAGAAGTCAATACAACAGTCTCAGATCCAAAAACTCAAATTGGGCTCAATTCAAATACAAGGCTTCGACTTCCCAGAATGCTTCTCCAGAAGCAGAGAGACAGTATTGATATGCGGGAAATGAACAAGAACCTGAGTAGGACGCATGGCGGTTTCAAGGGCGGAGAGCCGGTGGTCAAAGGAGCTCATAATTGCAACAACGTCGTCTGTTATGATCTGGCTTTTCTGGAGTGACTCTCTCATCTTGGCAGCTTTATCACCGAGGGGATCAACTCCGGCCACCGTCATCCCCATCTTTCTGTTGTGGTATGATCTGTTGTTCTGGTCAGTACGAAGACGAAGTAGTTGAAAGGAATTTGAATTATTGTAACTGCAATGCGACGAGGCTATTTGAGAGTAAGGTCGAATTTGACGGTGTGGTAGAAATTCTCGTTGTCGTTGACAGGTTGTCTACAGTCTCTTAGTTGGGTTTCAATTTTATTCGGCTAAAAGCCTTAAGAACAAAATCATTTACTGTTTATGGGACTTGCGGACGAGCATTGTGATTCTTAGTGGGATCCCGTTTTATGTGAATATGGCTGTTCATAAGACAAGTTTGTCCAGGCATAAACTATATATAAATATAAGCATGGCAATGGCATCTTAACTTTTTTTAAGAGATGCTCAATGTTCTAAGCTAGTCTTTTTCCCATATAACACGATACACTAATATTTTATGGGTTAACGTGCATATATGACAATGAATTGTACTAAAAGAGTGTATTGGATAAAACTATTTTGGGAGGTTCTTAAATAGACACGATCAATTGGAAACATTTTAAAAATAGCAACTGTTTGTGCAAATTTCAGTAGAATATTGGGTTATGAAAACAGCTTGTGCCACCAACAAATGTGAGGAAAATAAAATATGGTTACTGCCTTTAACGTAAGACGAATAAACAATAATTTTATTAATGGAACTTGTTTGTGGTACAGCGGAGATTTCTAACAAAAGAGAGAGCTTTGAATGCTGGTAATGGCGTTCTAATGTGTACAATGGAATGTAGTGCAGAAATAAATAGATGGTCTACGACATTCGTTGCTTGTCTGCCCTGTCTAACAACCCCAAAGATCTAGGGGTAGTAGTCACTAGATCTTCGGAATTAACTGTTTGATCCAATGTTTGGAGGATGTGGACAACGGATCTGAGCTTTTTGAGAGACTCCACGTGTCTCGAAATATGACCGTTGAACCTCTATGAGGATCGCGTCTTGGCGTGGAACAGCGGAATGGGCCTTGGATTGCTTTAACCCAAGTCAGTTTTTTTGAGCATACAACAACCACGTTAAATATGTTACCGTTAGTTTATGCATACGTGACAATATATATGATTTTGAGCATTGTTCTAGTCAATATTCACTACCACCCATGCATAAACTAACATTTGCATACACTTAACAATGTTATTATTTTTGTTATGTTTCCAATTGATCATATGTATTTAAGAACTTCTATGCTTTTTCAGCAATACTTCATTGTCAACTGATCCAATATTTTAATACAACCTGCTGTTTTAAAATAACGTATAGTGAATATAGTATTGTTATTTTCCAGTATTATATGTTACACTAAGCTCACGTTGTTTATTATTAGTGAGAAAAATACTTTACAATAAAATAAAATTATACCAAAATTTGACTTTACAGAAGGTCAACACCCAAAAAAAAAAAGATTTCAAGATATTGAATGCGTCAAAATTTGGTTTAAAATATTAAGTTTTATTAGAAAAATGCTTCAAAATGTTTAAAACAACTTAACCATTAAGTAGACTCATATCTTCAAGTTTCTATACATACGCAACTAGAATTTTGGTGGGTTTAATTGTCTGCCAAAATTGTAAAATTAGTTCATAATATCTAAAATTAGTCAAAACTTAAAATGGTTTGTTTTTTAAATAAAAATTGCTGGATTGACAAGCCAATTGACTCAACAAAGCCAGTTAATTCGTGAGTTGGTCCAGATTTCTAACCCTACACTTGTTTGGCAACAGGGAAGTGTTTTTACCATTTACGAGGTAAATGTGTAAAAGGAGATTATCTTATTTTATAGAAAAATATTGTTAAACGCAGTAAATATTGTGTAAATATTGTTTTTACCATTTCTATCTTCTTCCATGAGAGTGTCGTTATAACTTATTGAACGATTTTCTTCCCTACAGGTTTTTGCTGCATCCAGGCTGGATGTAACTGATGCTTGGCAAATGCCGCAGGTTATGCTCGAATTATTTTTGTTGTTGTGTTCTTTCCTTCCTGTATGTGAATTTAAGTTTCGCTGTTTGCTATTTTGGGTTTGTTTCGGTGGAAGGTTCAGTGTGCAGAAGAAGTAATTTAATATCAACTACCACAAAGCCTGGATCCACTCCTTTTACATAAATTCAAGGATAACAATAAGTTAACATTCAAGTTTCTAGAAAGCCTGTACAAAAATGCATAATGGTACTCACGCTTGCTGGTGGAGCTTTCTTTTTTCCTTTCCAATCTTGGAGTTGACCACTTACTTTTCCTTATTTTAATTTTTTTTTTGATAAATTAGAAAGTTTTGAATCACAGTTACAGTCTTGGAAGATGAAGATATATAGGTAGAAGCACTTAGTCAGTTGTTAAATCTCGGGTCGTCTTGTAGAAGTATTGGTGTAACTTGGATGTTAAAGGAAATAAAGATAAAAATATGATGCGTCTGTTTCTTGGACTATATTATTTGGTGGATGTGGCATGACACGCCTTATGTTATTAACTTAACATTTCATCTTCTAGGGTGGTATTGACAAAGGTGAAGATCCAAGGAATGCAGCTATCAGGGAATTACGAGAGGAGACAGGAGTAAAGTCAGCCGAAGTCGTTGCAGAGGTGCATATTATTGTAACTTTTGCAAACGTTTTGGACAAAGAACTGATTCCATTGTTTATGGTTTAGTATTGCCAATCACGAATTGCTTGTAGCATATAGGATTTCGCCACTCTAATACATAAGAAGCCATTAAATTAGAATTTGTGATCTTATTAATAATAATGAGTAAAAAATGGAGATTCAAATAACATGAAATTACTTCAAAAGCCTGGGAAACTAAGAAAAACACACAAAAAGACTCTTCAAAACAACACTCATGCATTCCATGCTGAAAGACTCACCCCACTACCTTACATATTCCCTAACACTAACTCTTTCTCTCTCACCTTATATCTTACATGCCTTAGCCTGATGCAGCCTATCATATCCTGGCCCTCTAAGTTTTCACCTTGCCCTCAAGGTGAGAAATGGAACTTGGGACTCGTGGCTTCTTCTTTAAATACCATTCCAAGAAATTAGAAGAGTAATGCCAGATCTGAGTAAACCAGATAAGCACTTGTTAGGCGCTCAACAGGATCAACAGAATCACTTGTTTCCTTAAACTTGACCCTATTAAACACCACCCCCAAAATTTCTTTGCTTCTGTTTGTTTCTTGCTTTAAAATCATCACGATCTTGTAAAGCACCGTTCACTGAATTAGTGGCAATAAACATCTTGAAATATGCAAGAGGAATGTCATTTTGTGTGGTAGCTTTTATGGAGTTAATGAGTTCCAAGAAATATTTTGCCAACTTCGTTGTGATCAATTTCAATATTATGTCTGTTATCTGATAAATTAAGAACCTCAATCAAACAAGGCCTTATGTTAGCTTGACTTGTGCCCCTGTTTTGACCCATGGAAAGACAGTGGAGCTCTATTAAATCATTGCTCTTCATTACCAGATCAGACTCCAAGCTCTCTGGTATTTCCAGCACATGAAATCTTCCAGCAGTATAGTCCATTCCCATCAAGCATTGCGCTAAATTTTGATGGTATTATTTCCCCAGCATATTTTCTCCTTTAAAGAAAGACATTGTCTATTTGCCTAAAAAGTCCATCTTTGATGCATACGAGAGGACTGACAAGATTGTTCTCTGATCTTGTTGATGGTACAAGTGCATCAACATAATCAATCACAATCAACAAAGGTGATCTATTATTTTTAATTTATGAACAGTTGGGATTGTTTGCCGCGTGTTTGGGCTCATATGGTTGTTTATGCTTCATCTATATTATACTACTTGGTGACAACTTACTCCGAGGCTGTAGATCCTCATGGGATTTATAAGAACATTATTTTATCTGTTAGAAATTATACATAATGTTGTTTAAATCATTATTAGTATCGAACATTGTGTATCCGATGATTATAGACAAGTCCGGACTGATCTATTGATCTCAATATCGATGCTGTGCATATGTTTTTAATTATCTGGGGCATTATCCAGCTTAAAGTGCTATCCTGTCTGTCCGTCTTTTTTGTAATTTTTAATCCTCATCTTATTTTTATTGCAGGCGCCTTATTGGTTAACATATGACTTCCCACCACATGTTAGGGAGAAACTGAAAGTTCAGTGGGGATCTGACTGGAAAGGCCAAGCTCAGAAATGGTAAGCGTGTGGGTTGGTTGAATTTGAGCAGCGTAAGTCAGGTCATAAGAACAGGTGCTGAACCATATTTTGTGAATTGTTGAACAACTCAATATACCAATCATGTACAACCTTAAGCAAAGGATATTTCTGAAGTCATATGCATGTTTCAAGCCTTTTTCTTCCCTTTCCCCAAAAAGGGGGCCATAGATAGATAGACCTACATGCTTGAGTGCTTAAATTTGCCCCAAGGTCTTAGTGAAAAGTAATTGGAGTCACGAAGGCATTTAGGGATACTTCTCTTTTTACTGTTCTTGTATGTTGTGTTTTTCATCCTTTCACACACACACACACACACACACTCTGCAGGTTTCTGATGAAATTCACTGGGCAAGATCAAGAAATCAATCTTTTAGGTGATGGTACTGAGAAAGCTGAGTTTGGAGAGTGGTCATGGATGTCACCGGAAGAAGTAGTTGAGAGGGTGAGCATACCAATTTTTTCGTTATGGGGTCTTGAAAAAAAAAAATCCCCAGATGGTGGCCTATGCAGCCCATAATTATCTCTTGTTTGTTTGTGTAGGCTGTAGATTTCAAGCAGCCTGTCTACAAGGAAGTCATTGCAGTGTTTGCGCCGTTTCTTCAAAAGTGATACTAATACTGTTGAACGTGCCATGCTTCCTGATACAATAGCAGCCATCAATATTCAATAATTGTGTGGGTTTTTTAATAATTATTAAACTGTCACCGAGGACATTAAAGTCATTTCCCTTTTTGGCAGCAGGAATAGATTTATTAGCTGTGATTATTATTGGCAGAATCTGCCCATTTTTATTGCAAACTAAACACATGGTTGTAGCTAGCCAATGAGCTAATAGTTTCCCATAACGCTAACTTAAGTAATTTGAGATAAACTTAATTGGTTTCTTACACCTGTCATCACAGTAAAATACGGAAATGCTGCCCTTAATTGTTTCTATGTGCATTACTTTCCTGGAAAAATAACCAAGGACAAAAAGTCAATGAAATTCAATGGGATCTACTATGTTGATTCTTCAAGCTATTATTTGGTGAAATCCTTTAAAAAAATGTCTTATTTGGATATGCTTCCTGTTGATTTTTGGCTGTGGAACAAGAGCGTTTGAGCTGAAATATTTTATTTTCCAGTCAAGATACATATAATTAAGCCAACTACTTTCATGACACTGAAAATCGCCTTTCTTTGTCGAACATTTACTCAACAAACACAAACCAGAATGTAAGACGGTGTCAGTCTGGGAATGCAGTAGAGAAGTACCCTTATACTAGTCGAGATAAATATGTTGAGGAAATTATTTCGTTTTACAGAAAAACACTGCTGAACTTACGTTTGGCTTTTAAAAATGTGTTCCAAATGAGCTAATTGTTAAAAACCATGGTTTGAGTTCTTTTTTTTTTAATAGAAACTGAACCATTAAAACAAAACCAACATTACACAGTTCAAATCATGATTTCAAAAATAGAATAGACAAACGTTAAAATATAAAATAGGTTTTAACTCTTAGAATCATGATTTTGTGTGAATCACACATTTTTAAATTTTGCAAAATAACTTTTAACCCTTGAAATTATGGTTCAAACCGAAAATTATGTTTTTCCAATAATTATTTTTTTACTTTTTTATCATTCTTCAAAATGTAATCTTTAAAATTATTTTTATCATTTTCTCGGAAAGTTATTCTCCTCAAGCTAATTTAAACTCATGCGGCCTAAGTGCGGCAAACTGAAAGTTGCGCAGCCTCTTGAATGCTATTAGTTGGTGGAAGCACCTTGGAAGGGTCATAAAAGAGACACACAAGTCAACCTGACAGTGACTAACATGGGCCCACAACCTCGTATAATACTATTTGACTGGACAAGAGTTGCTTCCTCTCACCTTCTCGGAACCTGTCTGGAACCTCACGACTTCTTACAGCACATTCCATTCTCGCTCATCATTCCTTCTCTATATATATCCCCTCCCTCACTTCACTCTCCTCTCAAACCAAATCCCCTCAAGACCGAACTTCACACTGCCAGTGACTACTTGGCTCTCAAGTTCTGCAGAATATTAAGAAGTATGGAAAACTTTGCATCCAGCTTCAGTCAAGAACATGGCCCCACCAATAATGGTGATCTTTGCTTTCATACTACCCACCAATCCTACTTCTTCTCTGGGTCTCTTCCTTATTACCAGACGCCATCCATCACTAGTCCTGTGGCTTCTTCAAAATCACCAAAGTCATCAAATTTAAGCAACAGGA
>JANTPZ010153391.1:4385-20870 GCA_025593235.1 Vachellia pachyceras | reverse complement strand
TACCTTCATTAATAGACATTTGATGTTGATGTTTGTAATAACAATAGAAATATTTCTTCTTTCAAGCCTGTTTTTGGCCTGTTTTAGGCCTTTGCCTGTGGCCTGTTGGTTAACAGGCTTTCATACAGGCTACAGGCCAGGCCAGGCCAATGGCAGGCTCAGGCTCAGGCCAAAAAATAGGCCTGTAAACAGGTCACAGGCCAGGCCAGGCCTGATTCCACCCAAACAGGCCAGGCCTGTTTGGGGTGGAGCCTGGCCTGGCCTGAACGTTGTTCAAAAGCAACACCATTGTAGTTGGCTGTCATGAAAGCAGTACGGAAGGATCTTCAGCACTCCTTGTAGGTATGTGCAATCGCATGCGATGGTTACTTATGAAAAAGCATCACTTTTGACTGGTATATTGAATATATTTAAACTAGTTCTATGGTGCTTGCAGTTTCGTTGGTTTTTTTTTTTTCCGTGTCTTGCTTAATGTTTTCTCATTACTGCATTTATGTTTTTGTCGTCTTTGGCCCCGCTGGCATCAACAATGATTATGATCTTATGATTACATTTTAGGTTTTGTTCGCTATTGCCATCCTTCATGATTTTAGTAAAGTTCAGTTCATTGTTATTAAGATGGCATGTATGTAACTAGGATGACATCAACGTATTCTTTTTTTTTTTTTTGGCGGTTTCATGATTCAGTCGCAGTTGTGCATATAAATGGCACTGGTCGATTATACTCTCTCTGAAAACAGGCATGTATACTAGAAACGAAAACTACTTTAGAGAAACGAAGGGTTCTAATCATGACAAATTACAAATATAATTAGAACTGAGATTTGGTATGACTATTGACGAATCTATCCCATGCAAAATTCAGTATGCAAATTTGTGGTAGATCCTTGACTATTTTGCATTGGAGATTGACAAGGAAGCTCTGAAATTAATATTGGAGAGTCCAAACTAAGACAACGTGTCTATTGAATGCTGAATTATAATTTCGCTGGTTTAATAATAGATTTCAATGTAACCATCTGAATACATGATCTAGTACTCAAGACACCCACGTCCTAAAGAGATTGTCAATGGCACTGCATTTGTGACAATGTGCTCATTCTTAGTATCTGATATGCCAATGGCCACCAGCATTTCGGTGTTTGAGAGAGTGGGGTGGTGGACCCATGCTTTTAAGATTTTCTGTATTAGACTGATTAATTGATTAGGTTCCAAATATCGCTTCTTGGTAAGTATATCCCTAATCCTAACAGACTTATGTTTCTTGAAATTGTTCCAAATCTAGCAATCAACGTCAGAAATTCCATTTCCAAGGGGGTGAATGAAATAGGCCAAATGCTGAATGTCAGAGGATGGAGAGAATAATTTCTCATGCATAGTATTCGAGGATTGTATCATGAATGACATATCACAAGAATGTAAATTAGACCGTAAACAATAAGAACTATGGTTTTGGTTCAAACTCAGCCATAAACTGACCAACAATTAACACACAATTTGGCCGATACCCAACTATCCAATAGCTATAATATAAGCTATTAGTGTGTTTGGATAGCTCGTTGGGAGAACGGACACAGATTCTGAGGTAAATATGTGAGAGGGATTTTGTCTCGGTAAGCGCATGAATGGTTTTTGGACGCCTAAACGGGCTATTCAAACACAATCAAGTTCTCCAACTAATCTAAAAAAAAATTTATAAATTAATTTTCCAGCTCAATAAAAAGGATAATACTTAATTAGAAGCTTGATACCTTGTTAATGCAATGAAGCTATTTATGCATATCTTTTAATGCGTCTTAGTTAAATAAGTAATAAATATTTTGATCTTCCTAAATTAACTAAATCTTGCTTGGTTTTAATTATTGTCATCATATGACAGTTTCTTATTATCGTATTAAGATTCGAGATTTGATCAAATACATAACTCCTTTTCCAATCTAAAATACTTAACCTTTTTTTTCTCAAAATTTTTGTGGCATGTTAAAATTTAATTTGGGTGATGTGGGGTAGAGAAGTGAAAGGAGATGCTTTCAGGTCTCCTCAAGAGCTTTACAAGCACCAATGAATTCAAAGAAGCATTTATAAGTATAGTTTGGCTTACAAGTTTCTAAAGAATTGTGTACATAAGATGATAGTAAGGTGTAAAGTGGATGGGTGTCCATGGAAGATCATTGCATATAAAGTGGGGGGAGGAAGAGTCAAGCTTCTTGCATGTGCATACGTTCAAGGAAAATCATAATCACTCAGCACAGGAAAATTTGATTGTATATCACTAGTAGATGGGAGTCTCAATTACAAGACAAGAAAGTGTACAGAGATGTTCAAGATGCCATCAAGAAGGGCATACTCGAAGAAGGTGTCGAAACCCAAACCCTTATTAACCTCACCTTCTACAAGTAAACCTATTAACACTCATATATGAGCAATTAATTATGTATTTTGATGTATATGCAGTCTATGTTGGTAGAGTAACCCATGCTGTTTTTGTTCAAATGGGTTACCATCACATATTATAATTTTTTGTTGTAACATATTGTAAATGCAAATAGCATAATCTGCAAAATATGATGCATCTAATAATATAGTCAATGAAAGAATATTTTACTTAACATAGTTCACTAAATCTCATTACCTTAGTTCATCATATGTCATTACTGATAACTCTCTAATTTTTATATTTGAAGATATATTTTTGATATATTTAGGATGTTATCAATATAATTTTAAAAGAATTTGAATTCAAACTAGTAAATCTATGATTCTGAGTTTAAATTAGAAAATCTAAGAATTGATCAAATCATAGATGATAATAATAATTTAAAGTTTGCATAAATTAATATTTTATTTCATTTCCTTTTATTCTATTATTTTATTATTCTTTTCAAGAAATTAAGGAGAGTGAATCTTGAAAAATCAAGAGATCAAGAAAGATTCAAAAAAGAAAAAAGAGAGTAAAGAGTTAGTTTGACATTTTACGGAAGGCAACACATGCTCCTAGAGATATATCAAGAGAGAGATAATATAATATATTATATATATATATATATATATAAGGAGGCACAACACAACCTACGAGGATCATCACCCACCAATTCTCCATTCTTCCTCCATCTCTCTCTCTCTCTCGTCATTGTTTCACCATCTCTTTTCTCTTTCTTTCATCATCCCTCTCTCACCATCATCATCTCCTTTTACTCTTATCAATATTCTCCATGAATGAATCTGATCTCACCAAGATGATGAGTGATTAAATTTTGGTACTTCTTGGAGATGAGATCCTGATTTGAGTTCCTGAATTTATTAGGGGAGTTATTTTTATTTAATCTTTTTACTTTGTTAATTATCTTGAATTCCTAATTTTAAGATTCATTATATTTAACTCTGTTCTTGATTAAATATTTTTGTGGTTATTATGGATTATTGTTGTTTGTTTGGTTTGATCTATATATTTTCCCAATTGATTTCATGAATTTATATGTGCTTCAGTGATCACTGGTTCATATAATTTAATCAATTTAAATATCGCGATACTGCATTTGTTTAGAGGAAGCAAACACATTAATTTAATTCAATTCACACATCAAGTGGTACTTTTATAGTATTTTTGAGCAATAACTACAAATGCGATAGTATGAGTAGCTATTGATTAGAAATATTACACTCAACGCGATTGCTTGTGGTTTTCCATTAGATTTGATGATTTTAAAACTCCCATTATTATTAATTGAACAAGGATAGTCATTTACTCATTTCCAAGAGCGTCATCCATGTTTACATTTCAACCCAATTCATTTGTTTATTCCAATTTTATAAAGAAAACCAAAAAAGAGTAGTTTAGGATTTATTTTTCTTGCATTCAATTACTTATAATTAAAAAATTAACTTCTCAATCCATCCCCACATTTTATTACATTTTAGACTCTTAGTTTACATAGGGAAGTTAAATTAAAACTTCTTGATAAGAGAACAACCCGAGTATTGCATTATACTGCAATTCTTGATAATAATTATTTTGCATTTGATCCCAAGGAGTAAAGACACGGTCAAATCAATTACCATTATAGTTCAACATTGCACCTTACATGGAAGTTAACTTGCATATAGTGGAAGTTTAGTTGCATATTTTTCACTTTGCACATTTATGGAAGCTAACTAACATATAGTGAAAGTTTAGTTGCATTTGCAAACTTTTTGGAAGTTTTTGCCATTTTACATATTATGGAAGCTCACTTACATATTTGTGAAGCTCAGTTGTATATTGTGCCATTTAAAACCTTTGTGGAAGATACTTGCATATTGTAAAATCTCAGTTGTATTTATTGGAAGCTCAGTTGCATATTTTTTATTATGTATATTTGTGGAAGCTTATTTACACTTGGAATTTTTTGGAAGTTTCTGCTATTTTACATAGTTGTGAAAGCTCACTTGCATATTTGGGAAGTTCAGTTGCATATTTTTCCATTTTGATCCTTTGTCAAAGATCACTTGTATATTGTGGAATTTCAATTGCATTTACTAGAAGCTTAATTGCATATATAGGAAGCTCGTGAAAGCTCACCTGCATATATTGAAACTCAGTTGCATATTTTTCACTTTGCACATTTATGGAAGCTTACTTACATATAATGGAAGCTTAGTTGTATTTGTAATTTTTTTGAAAGTTTTTGTCATTTTGCATAGTTATGGAAACTCACTTGCATTTACAATATTTTTTTAAAAGTTTTTGCTATTTTACGTAGTTGTAGAAGCTTACTCACAAATAGTGGAAACTCAGTTTCATATAGTAAAAGCTTATTTGCATTTGCAATTTTTTTAGAAGTTTTTACCATTTTACATAGTTGTGGAAGCTCACTGGCAAATAGAAGCTTGATATGTTTATATGTTACATTCAAATGTTGAACATCAAAATGCATTTGCATTAAATAGATTTTGGATTGTAATTACACATGAACACATCAAAAACATTTTCTTTATATGAACAATAATATTACACAATAACTACTTTGTCTTCTTCCCAGCTTTTACTCCTACCATTCTCGCCATCACCTTATTTCGGTGTTTGTTCTTCGAATGTGTCACTAACCACCAAATCACATCAACCCTCTTTTGTGCCATATCCTCCTACATAAAAGATTGTTTTCTTTACATTTGGTAATATCAAATAATTGAACAAGAACATAGCTATTTTTTCATGTGCCTCACCTTGGACATCGTTGAATCCATTCAGGCTTCCTTATATTTTCTCAACTCTGGAGCCAACATATGACATGCATTCCACAGTCTCATCTACACAAAATTCAACATCACGCAAGTGACTTATACAAACATGCATTGAATCGTAAATGTCTCATATAGAATCATAAACTCAATACATAAAAATGCAATGTTGAGACCTAAGGAAAGTCATTATAGAGTTAGGAAATGAAGGCAAAGAAAAAGTAAATGCGACAGCCAACAACACCCAAATTCAGCTCAAGAATTTACATTTACTAGAGTTTGACGCCATCTCAAACAATATGATGTGTATACTCTCAATCATCAATTGAAGAAAACCAACATACCAAAATTTGGAAACCAGATGCACCGATGGATTTAAAAGCAAATTAGCAACATTATGATTCCCAATGCAAATTATTAATACGTCCACCAGAATGCTGTGAAAGTATGGATAAAAAAAATTAAAATACAATCTTACCAACTTTTGAAAAGAATCCATAAACATCTCTCTCTGTCGCTTTTAAAGGCATCTATGATTATCAAGAAAAAAATGGATATCATCAGTCATGTATATCAAGTATCTATAACAAAACCTGTGATCCATAATTTAACCATAAGAAGAGACAATGAAATCCCTTCAACCTGGTAAGCAAAAATAGTTCTATGATCCCTTTTTGGATTTGTCTCAGGTTCCACAGCCTGCTCAAGGCTTCCCCTTTTGATTCAAGGAAGACGACTTGTAAACAAGGTAAACCCAATGTGAACCAAAAACAAACAAGAGGGTACAACATGGCATTAGGTAGAAGAAGATCCAAAAATGAGAATGCTCACCCACCTAAAGGAAAAATCGGTAGCTCACCCACCCACCTGAAGGCGATTAGAGAAAGGGGAAGGGGCAACAGGTAGCTTGCTTCCAAGTCGAGCGGCCATGATGAATCAATAGATCTTTGCCTGTGCTTGAGCTCCTACTTTCTTCAACGTCTCTCTTCTCTTCGCTCCCTTCCCTCCTTCTCGCCCGATGACTCTCAACTTCTATTTGGCCTCTGTTTTTTCCCTTGACCAAGGGCAATTGTGTCTTTTCCACCCCAACTTATTACTCGTGAAGGACATCTAAATTTCAGAATTGTCCTTATGGATAATAAATTTCCCAATTGGAGATTCCCCAATTTCCCCTTATGATAAACACCCTAAAAAAGAAATAGGTGAGGAACTTATATTGAAGGAAAATCAAATAGTTAGAACTTAGAAATCTCTGTCTATGTATAATTAGCTGTGCTGAGCAAGTATTTTTTTTGGGATAAAAAGACAATTTATATATCAAATAAAAAAGATATGTATACAGGGGCAAACATAAGAAGAAATTAAGTTCATTAGGATTGGAGGATGCCTAAAGAAAATCAACATATTAAAAAAGGAGATAATATATAGCAACTAGAGATCTTGCCCAATTGGTCTGATGGTAGAAAGAGATTATCCTTATAATTAGTTTTCTAGTAAACACTTTTCTTAGTAAGGAGAACTAATCAAATCTGAACTGTTTAGGTCAGTCTAAATGGTTCATATTTGATTTTCAAGTCTATTTTTCTAGAAAGATTATTTTAATAAGTGTAGATTGTAAAATTATATCTTAAAAAATATTTTTATTTAGAAACCATCATTTATAAAATGTTAAACATGACCATTGTAGATCTGAACATCTGAAAGGTTATTTTCTAAAATACTCTTGGAGAAAGAGTCTAGAGATGAGATGAGATGAGATGGAGGAGGAGGAGTTGGAGAACGATGTGTGCAAAAGCCAAGAAATAATTAATGCATGTAATGATAGAATATATAATTAATTAATGGGAACAAAATGAAAAATAAGTTAGTTGAAATTTCTGTCATAATAAATAGGATCAAATCATCCAAAAAAGTTGTGTGTATCCCATATGCTCCATTCAACTCCCATTTAGATGAACGTTCAATATTCAGATTTAATTTTATGCAAAATATATATTATTTATTTTCTTTGTTATATTAAATTATTCATATTTAGATGTAACAATTTAAATTTTATTAATTACTTTTATAATAATATAAACTTTTGATAATAATAATAATAATGATGATTATAGGATAAAATCAAATCTAAGACATTCAATGTTGATCTAATAGTTATAATTAGAGTTGAGGAAAGAAGAGGATGGAATTGGCTATTGGCCAAGGTGTGACATCAATTGTCCCATGGCGGAGGCCCGATTAAGGGGTCAAGTCATAGTCGAACTATGACGCTTGGGCGTTTGCTCTACTAAGGGTTAAGGAAATAGAGTTGCACCCTAACTAACAGCTATAGCTTTTGGCCTGGTGGTAAGCGCTTGATTTTAACAATTGGTATCAGAGCCAAGGTCATAGGTTCGATTCCCAGCAGGACAATTACTGAGGGGGAGATTGTTGGCCAAGGTGTGGCATCAATTGTCTCATGGCGGAGGCCCGATTGAGGGGCCAAGTCATAGTCGAACCATGGTGGTTGGACGTTTACTCTACTAAGGGTTAAGGAAATAGAGTTGCGCCCTGACTAACAGCTATAGCTTTTGGTCTAGTGGTAAGCATTTGATCCTAACATTGGCAAGGGAAAAGTAGCGGTTCCGTTTCTTAATACAAGTTACTTCAGCAAATTCATCAACATAAAAAAAAAAGTCAGCTCATTACATTTATTTTAAATTAATAAAATTTTTTAACTTTACATATATTAAATAAGGTTTTGAAAGTGATAGAAAATATAAGGAGCTACATTTAAGAATTCTTCTATAAATGTACTGTAGACAGGAGAGTGTAATCTTCTAATCCTATTTATAAATTACTTCCAACGTATTTCATCAAAGTAAAAATAAATCCCAAAATATCTTTACTTTGTCTCAAAATTTAATATCATTTTAATTTTGCCCTTATTAACATGCACGGCTCATAAACTCTGCCACAAAAATACAAATTAAAGTCTATATAATAAAAGTTAAGGGATAAAATTATACATTTATTTAAAAAAATATAACAATAGAGAGAGTACAACGGAGTATGATAGCAGAGGGAGTATTAAAGAACATGGGTAAATTTGAATCTAAATGTACTTCAGAAACTTCATATGTACTTCTTAACTAACTGATGTGTGGTAAACAATCATTGGTTGATGGGCGTGGTATTTTTACTCTATGTTAAACGTTTCATATGTATTTCTACACTAAAAAAAATCTTATGGCGTCATCAGATGCATATAAAAAAAAAAGTAAATTTACACCTTAATCTTAAAAATCAGTATTTGCTGAATTCATGAAGCTCCTGTCAACAAACCAATTCCCTCTCTATATATTGAAAAAACCATTTTTTAAATGGTATAATATTGGAATTGGTAACACATCCATTCTCCACTGTACATTCTATTTGTTTGGAACTTCATTCCCCGACATGCACGTAAGTCAAGATAAAACTATATCGAAATCCATAAAAATTATTTTAAAATTTGTAAAATTATCTTAAAATCCGTAAACTTCTTTCTCCTAAAATAACCCTTTTTTGGATTTTCCAAATCCCCGCGTATACGTGTAGAATCAAAGTTCAGAATAAAAAGATATTCATTACATTATTAAGCGTGGGGCAGTGCGCCCTTAGACAAAACCCAATCACAAGAACAGAAGAAGCGACGTGACTGAACACATGCAAGTTACAAGGCCGTCATGAGACGACGACATGAAAGATAATAGTCAAAAGTGAAGAAAGTTGGTCAGAGATATGGTATATCGTATATATAACTTCAAATCTTCAATATATTATTAAAGCAGAGGGCCAGAGATCAATCAACAGTAAGTGATAAAGCGACGTTTTCGGAATAAAGCTAACTCAATCAAAGCCAGACTTGATGCTTCCAAACACTTCTGCCGAAAAAAAAAAACTCTTCATTCTTTCAAAATTCAAATTATATTCTTCAACGATCCCTCCGGCCACTAGCTACAAACGCCAGCCCTTTTATTCAAAGTAACATAAATATAATTAAATTCATGTACCTTATATTCTCTAAATCTTAAAAAAATGTCTTCACTTGATCCACCACCAATTACTTACTCATACTCTTTGAAGCAAGACCAATATGTACTAGTAGTAGTACATTAACCGATGGTAATTTGGAATCAACAATACTTTTCCCTTAAGTGCTTCTTCCAAATTAAATCCAATCCAAACCCGTATCTAAATCTCTCTCTCACACACAATATACACACACACATACTTTTGACTGCCAAAATGGGCAATGCACAGTAATGGCTTGTGGAAAGCTCTTCACCAAAGAGTCTAGGTACTGGTCACATTCATTTTGCTGACACATGACAATGCGATACCAATTATAGACAGCTGTACGATTCCCCACTTCGTCTCTTCCGAGAAAATCTTTCCTTTTAATCATATTCCATAACATAAAATAACTATAACCTTTTAAAAAAATTTTAAAGAATAAAATATATCTTGGCCTCTCTATTTATACCTTTTTTTAAAAAAATTCAATTATTTTGCCTCTTGGTTGATATGTGCTTAACTCATCACTAAATTGAACTTTTATGTTTTATTTACTAAAATATGATTGCTTAACATATCTATAATAATTTTTTTAAGTTAAGGGTACATTGATTACTCTGAAATATTTTTTGAGTGCTGATATTTATGAATGCAATTTTACCTCTAATAAAAATGGAGCAATTGTACTCATGCTAACCGATCTCTGTTAGCTCTCATCCCCTTCTTCTTTCCTATCCTTTTTCCTCCAAAACCTCTCTCTGCCTTCAACCCCTCCAAACCCCGTTCTCCTTCTCCCTCAACAACCCTGTAGCCCCTTCAGCTCATGGAAGTAGTGTTGTTCATGGGGGACATGGGTTTATACAAAGGCAACAGCTTGGCGGATTTTGAACTTCTATTGAAAATGTAAGGTGCTCTAGCAGCATTTTGTTGGATTTTGGCATTTGATTCATAGACTGGCTCTTCGGTGTTGGGTAATCTGTACAGCTCAGTTTTCAAAACACATTCCATTGACATGTGTTTGTTCAAATGCAACAAATGGGCGGATTTAGAATTTCTATTGAAAAAGGAAGATGGTGGCATTTTATTTGTCGACTGGTTCTTCGTGGTTGGGTAATCTGTACAGCTCAGTTTCAGAACCTATTTTAATGGCGTTAAGCTTCAGAAATCATGTATTTCTGCCTTTTCTGTTTGCTTCTTGTTCTCCCAGCTGAAAAGTTTGAACTCTATGACCTTACTGGGTGAAGAGAACGCTTGTTTGGTTTGGATGTTAAAACCAGATAAAATTTATTTTACACATTTAGATTAGAATCCGTAAAATCCCTCTACCTCTCCCTAAACACAAAAAAAATGATACTAGTATTATAATTGCAAGGGTTGCTTAGAGATAAGGTGGATTGGGGGGATGACGACGAGAGAGGTTTTGGAGGGAGGATGTGAAAGAAGGAAGCGAGTTAACGGCTGTTAGAGGGTTGTTAGCACGAGGATATCAAAATTGCACCTATATTATATTAATACAAAATTTCAACCTTTTAACTTTTTTTGTTTTACTTTGACGACGTATCTCTCTATTTTACTCTGTAGTTTATCAATTTTTCATTTTATAATCTGAGTTTGAATCTTTAACAAAACATTATTTACATTGTTAAAAATTAAATTAATATGTATGTTTTGATAATCAATTGTCTTTGTTCTTTCTAAATATTCTCTTAAATAAATAGGGATATTTTTAGAAATATTTTTAAAACGTCATATGATTTTAAACTACGTAGCGAAAGGGACACAGAGAAGCTAAAAAACTATGGGGGGAGTGTTATGCTTTTCATCAGCATAACTTCAACTTAAAATGTCGATCGAAAACCACCATAACATCATTTGGTTAAGGGGAAGGAATTAAAAGAAGTTGAAAGCCGGCTTTTCATCAAATTTAAAAAAAGGTTAAGGTACATATTTAACAATGATGTTACTGAAAGAGCAAATTGGATAAAAAATGTTTTGAACGTATCTTAAATACACATTACGAATTGTGAAGGTATAAAAAATAACAACTCCGTTAAGTCTGTAAAAAATATCCGTTAGTTTATGCTTACATGACAGTATATGTGGATTTGAGCATTACTAACCTGGAGGTTGGAGAAGGGTTAAGGTGTAAAATTGATAATGAAATAACGTATTACTAAAAGAACAAATTAGACAAAAATGTTTTGGAATGTGTCTTCTTTAATGTTGATTTAATTTGGTTTCATATCTTGTCTTTTCTTTGATAGGGATTTCTTAATTTTAGTAAGGCTATATTAATCAAAGTGTATCGGATAATACGTTACTCACTACCACTTGGTGCCAAACACTTTTGTATCTCCCGTTGCTCACAACTTGACATTTCAACCACGTCATGCCGCGATTAAAAGTTATAGTAACTCAAAAACAATAATTAATTGATAAAAAATGATAGATGCAATAAAGTAAGTAGAAGTTAAAAATATAAATAAGCAATAAATACGATATGACCACATAATTTTTCCTTAAAAATGTAACCATAAAAATAGATGTATGCAATAAAAAAAAGAGGGAATGATTCCTCAAAACTTAATTAAAACAAAGAGAATAGGATATTATCTACAAATTGTTGGTCAAGATGGTAAGCGGCATCGCATGTGGAAGGGGAGAACACAAGTTCGAATATTAAGAAGTGTACTTATTGAGAAAGATGAAAACATTTACACTTTAAATATTGTAGATACAATTGGAATAATATAGATTCGACTTTGAATTCCCTACAAAGAAAAAGATTAAATATGAGATCAAATTCTGCACTACACAAGACACCTCCCAAAATATTTTTGTCCAATTTGCTTTTTCAGTAACACTTTATTATCAAATATGCAAATTAAATCTTCTTCAATCGCCATATCAGCAATGCTCAAATCCACATCTGATACCACTATGCATACACTAATGGACGTTTTCACAGACTTAACATTATATTTAAGATACTGTCAAAACATTTTTGTCCAATATGCTCTTTCAGCAAAACATCATTGTTAAATATGTACCTTAACCCTTTAAGAAGGAACTTCCCAATGTTTTGTACTACCTTCTTAAAATACTTCATTTCCCTTTTGTAAGTTACAATTTTTTTAATATGGTTGTCCTTTTTATAAGATATTAATTCACTTTTTCCATCTGTACCCCCAAAAAAATTAAATGTCTCTTTCATCTCATTTTTCCCACTCTCATATTCATGTACTCACCATCTCTCTCACTCCATAAATATGGGGGTGTTTTGGAAAATAAGCTGTATTTTTTTTATATTTATTGCATTTAACAAATTTTTATCTATATAATTTTATTATTTATATCTAGGGTTAATATGCATATTTAACAATGATGTATTGTTGAAAGAACAGATTAGATAAAAATGTTTTGACTGTATCTTAAATCACTACCAGAAAAATGCCATTTAGTGATGGATTTTATTTTCCGTTGCTAAAATGAGGGTAGTTAATATTTTCCGCCGCTAAATGAAAAATTTCTGATGAAAAATAACCATTTAGCGATTGATTTTTCCGTCATTAAATAATATTTTTCTGGTAGTAAATACGTATTACGAATTGCAAATGGTACCAGAAATAACAATTCATTAAGTCTATGAAAATGTTCATTAGTATATACATAGGTGGTAGCTAACGTGGATTTGAATATTGTTAACGTGACGGTTGGAAAAGGATTAATATGCATATTTGACAACGAAGTATTACTAAAAGAGCATATTGGACAAAAATATTTTGAAAGATGCTTAAATACATATGATCTTTAAAAACATAGCAAAAATAACAATCACGTTACACATTACCAATGAAGTTAGTTGATTTATAAGTGTGCATTAAAGATTTGATGTGCTAATATATTGCTTATACTGACTTGCCGTGGTGGACTCAGGAGCCTTGTTTAAGGGGTGAAAACTTTTTTTGAGAAGATAAATGAGACTTATTCTTAATATCTTTTGAGAATAATTTGAATAAAAATTTAGTGGGTTCAAAATTAGCAAATGAGTGGATGCAAAATAAATTACATAGTACTAATATATACCTAATTTTCTGGAAATCAGAGGGTGCGGTTAAACTCGCTAGAATACAAGCAGGTCCACTCCTGCTAACTTGACAGATCTTACATCCATAACCTGGTTCTTCCGTGGTGTTGATTTTGATCTCAGAACTTACTCTTTTCATTGTTATGGATTTCTTAGTCTTAGTTGAGCTATATTAATTCAAGTGTATCAAATTCCTTAGTATGTCATAGATTTGACCTTAAATATTGTTGATACATTTGGACTAATATAGCTTCACTGATACTAAGAAATCCATACCAAGGAAAAGATCAAGTTGTGTGACCAAAATCAACACTACAGAAAACAACAGATAACAGATGCAAGATCATGTTGAGTTAGTACAAGTAATATATTAGCACACAAAATCTTTGATAAACTCCCATAAATGAACTAAGTTTAATATCAAATCTCAACAAGATAGTAGTAACACTTCATTAATCATGTGTAACAGGGTGATTATTTTTACTATTTTTCCAAATGATCATATGTATTTAAGCATCTCCTAAAACATTTTTGTCCAATCTGCTCTTTCAGTAACACTTTGCTGTTAAATATGCACATTAACCCTTCTTTAACCGCCACATCAGCAATGCTCAAATCCATGTCATCTGCCACCTATGCATAAACTAACAGACGTTTTCATAGGCTTAACAGGGTTATTATTTCTGATACATTTACAATTTGTAATGTGTATTTAAGATACCATCAAAATATTTCTCTCCAATCCATTCTTCTGCAATACATCATTGTTAAATATGCACATTAACCCTTATATTTATTAAAAAAGGTAAGAAGGAGGCCTTTCAGATTTAAATGCCATAAACCTAAAACAAGGATATGTATGCCATAAATATTACTATATTTAATCCCTATTATAAAACTATCTCACCATCATAACCAATGACATGTTAAGTCGTAAACTTTATTTAAAACAAAATATAATAATTTAAGTTTACACACATTGAAAAACATGAATTACTACATCTACATCTTATCCTTGCTATAACATTGTCTTTACTAAGTTAAAGGGATTAAAGAAAATAAATAAATTACTTAATTATAGTATATTACATTATCTTTTTTAAATACATATATGTATCATTATATTATTTATCAGTTTATACGTTAAGTAAATTAATATGAAGAAAAATGATGAATTTACTATTTTAGAGTAATGTATTTAAGTTTTTTAATCTCCACAAATTAATCAGATGGGTCTTATATTAAAGATTTTGGTGGTATATTGATGAGTCATAAAAAATTACACTAGATTTTACATAGGGATAATTTAAAAGTGTAATTATTACATAATGTCTTTAATATAAAAGTTAATTAGACAAGTGATTCATTAAAGTCATAAATATAAGACTTTAATTCATTTTATCTTTCAAACTTATAATTGTTTCCAAAAGTATCCATATTAATTGCACATATTAAAGGGTAGTGCCAATCCATATGATTAGTAAATATATTTCAGAGATGTCAACACATATTTATCACAAACAACTAAGTTAACTAACTTGTTAATATTCAAAATTTAGTTAAGCTCTTATCTTAAGAATCAGAAGAACTAGAGGTAGTGTTCTACGTGATGATCAACTTATAACAAGGATCATATATTCTTATAAAATGAGCATTATAATAAGAACTGTTAGCGATATTGGTGAGAATGGTTCTCTGAAGAGTACAAGAAGAAGAGATGAAAAAGAAGTTGTGCACGATGCCTCCAAGGCGTGGGCAATACTTTTCTTTAAGCTTAATTCATCCTCACCTATTTCTATATTACAGGATGCAAGTTGGGTTAACCGGTAAATTTTCTATATGATACAATACAGACCCTTAAGTATGGATTACACTCCCAACACTCAAATTAAGATAACAAATGCTTTTACAGAGTGATAATTTGGCTTTATCTATGTGTGTACTCAAGAGAAAACAATGAGTTTGATCTTATTGTGTGAAAAATTGTATGTCCAAATGGAAAAATGGGAGGATATTTATAGAGATGGAGATATGTCTTGAAATAATACCTTTTGAAGCAATATTTCTTCAATTAAAGATCACAACCATACCACTTCAATAAAAAGTTACAACCATAATGACTTTTCTATGAAGAGTTACATATTTATGAGGGTGTTTTGGAAAGCTTTTCAACACCCTAAAAGCACGTTCAACAATGTTTTTCTGCAAAACGAGATAATCTCCTTCACACATTTACCTTGTAAATGGTAAAAGTACTTCTCCACCGCTTTACCAAACGGACCCATGGTATGTAGGAATACATAACTTTAGAATTATAACTCCATACACAACCCTTCAAATAAACTCATCAATTTAAAAGGACATAACTTTTAAAATCACATCTCTTCCTTTGAAAAATCACATATATTTATTTTAAAAATATTAAAACAAGAACATGATTGAAGTAGTAAAATTAAGTTAGTATATTTATTTTAAAAATAAATTTAACTAAATAAAATATCAAACAAATAAACGACACATAAATTTTTTGAGAAACAGCTTATAGAATAAACATTATTTATATATAAATGACACTTTTCATGGTAGCGTCACTACTCGACACACAAGCCAGGGTTTATTACAAAACACTACTATAGAGCAGACTTTTTGCTACTGAAATTCACGTCCTTTTTCTTAAAAAAAGGAGTAAAAGGGGAGGCGGAAAATTATGCGCGCCATACGGCGCCCTTTCTTTGTAAAAAAGGGCGTCATAGGGGAAGGCGCCATCCTATGGCGCCCTTTATTTTCTCCAACCCCACCCCGACCCCCATTCTGTTTTCCCTCCTTCTTCATACCAGCACATCGCCTCACAGCAGCTCGCACGTCTCCTCCGCAGCAGTCGCACGTCGCCCCTTCGCCACTCCGTCGCACGTCCGCCAGCACGTCGCCTGTCGCACGTCGCCCATTCGCCAGCATCTCACAGCCAGCGACCGACGCCGTCTGCCACTCTCCCATGTCCGCCACCTGCAGTCCCTCGCGAAGCCCGACGCCGTCCGCCACTCTCCCCCGTCCGCCACTCTCGCCTAGCCTCTCTCGCTCGTCTTCTTCGCCTTTCTAGTTCGGTTACAGGTTCCATTCTTCCCCATTTTACCATTTCGTTATAC
>JANTPZ010153386.1:0-25812 GCA_025593235.1 Vachellia pachyceras | reverse complement strand
CTGAGGAGTCCTGGGAGCTGAGAAGTTGTGATTGATTCCTTCATTTTCACAGAAGGTAGCAAAGTTCCCATTCTCAAATTCTCCTCCGTATCTGTTCTAATGGAAACAATAGACAAACCTTTCTCATTTTGGACCTTTTTGGGAAACACAGTGAATGATTCAAAAGTTTTATCTTTAGAAGCAAAAAATATAGTCCAGGTAAATCTAGAATAGTCATCAACAATGACCAGAGTATACAAATTTCCTCCTAAGCTTTTTACTCTAGTTGGACCCATTAAATCCATATGTAGTAGTTCAAGGGGCCTTTTTGATGAAAACTCTGTTTTTGACTTAAAGGATGATTTAGTTTGTTTTCCTAACTGACAGGCATCGCAAACCAAATCATTTTTGAATTTAAGTTTTGGAAGCACTTGAACCAAATCATTTCTGATTAATTTGTCAAGTTGATGCATATTCACATGAGCCAGACGTTTATGCCATAGCTGTGTTTCATCTACTTGACTAATTAAACAGGGGTTTGTAAAATTCTTTTCTAATTCAATCATATAACAGTTACCGTCTCTTGGAGCTCTGAGTTGGATGTTCAACTTTTCTTTATCAATGGAGAAATCTTTCTTGTTAATGATAAAGCATTCCTCAGAGTCGAATATCACCCAATTTCCTTTGTCTGTACTCTGGCTGACACTAAGGAGATTGTGACATAATCCTTCTACGTGATATACATCTTTTACAGAAGTTCCATTTGAATTTGCAATTTCTCCAACTCCTGTAATTTTTCCCGATTGATTTCCTCCGAAGCTCACCTTTCCTCCATCTTTTGCTTTTAGGCTGACAAATCTGCTCTTGTCACCTGTCATGTGTCTTGAGCATCCACTATCGATATACCATTTATTTGCCCTGGATGCTTTAAGACAAACCTGCAAAAGATTCATTTGATAGATTTAGGTACCCAAGTTTTATTGGGTCCTTTTAGGTTAGTGTTTGGTGCCTTTGGAACATAAGTTCCTTTTGGTACCCATTTATACGTGCCTAATACTTTGTTTCTTTTGAAATAACATGATGAAGTTTTATGCCCTTTTCTGTTGCAGTAGGTGCAGAAAGCATAAGGTTCGGAAGAATGCACAGCTTTTTGAAAGAATTTTAGATAGCTCATGTTGCCCTTTCTCTTCTTTCCCTTTTTGAAATCATTTTGAGGTTGATATCCAATACCACTTCGATCATTTGTAACTCTTTGGTTTTTCAGAATAACTTGAAGCATTTCACTACCTTTTGTAAATTTTTCAAGAGTTTTGGATAATCGTTCATTTTCACTCTTCAGTTCATTACATTTTGTGCATTCAAGATTAACATGAGGTTTTTCTAATTCTTTTACTTTCTTTCTTAGAAAAGATAGTTCCTTTGCAAATTTCAGTAATTCTATATGCATGCTATCATATTCATCTCGTAATTCATCATAGCTAGGTTCAGTGAATACCTCCTCTGTTTCTGATTCTTCTTCTTGGGCTACCAAGCAGAGGTTGGCTTCTTCTTCAGCTTCACTCTCCTCCTCATCTGAGCTATCTCCCCAGATTCCAGAGACATATGCTTTCTTCTTCTTTTTGAAGAATTTTGGCTTCTTCTTGTCTCTTTCTTGTTCTTTGTTTTGATTTTCCAACTGTGGGCAATCAGAATGGAAGTGGCCAGGTTTGTTGCATTCATAGCAAATGACTTTGCTTGATCCTCCTTTGAATGGCCTTTTAACTCGTTGGTCCTTGCGATACATTTTTCTAAACTTTCTTACGACCATCGCAAGTTCCTCATCTTCTACATCTCCTTCTTCTTCTTCTTCAGTTTCTGACTCTTTCTCCTTTTCTTTGACGGTTTTGAGAGCTAGTCCCTTCTTCTTTTTCTAATCTATGTTGGATAACTCCTTTTTGAATATTTGCTTACTTTCATATTCAGCAAGACTCCCAAATAGGGCTGCTACTGAGGTCATTGATTCTCCTCGGGAATCTTCGATTGCTGTGACCTTAGCTTCCCATTTGCTGGACAAAACATTAAGGATTTTTCTCACCTGAGAACGTTGATCATATGTTTTGCCAAGTGTTGCTAGCTTGTTTATTAGATGAGTGTGACGCATTTGAAATTCAGCAATTGTTTCTTCCTCTCTCATTCTGAGTAAGTCATACTCAGTGGCCAGCATATTGACTCTGCTTTCTTTCACCGCTTCAGTTCCTTCGTAAGCTATTTCCAAGGCATCCCACATATGTTTTGCGGAGGGCAAGGTGCAGAATTTGAAGAAGTTATCTTCGTTTAATGCTGCCTGAAGCATTAAAACTGCTTTTCTGCTTAGTTGCATCTTCTTTTTATCATCATCATCAAATTCTGCCTTGGTTTTAGGAACCAACTGATCTTTATCCTTTTTCATGGGTACAATATTTCCTGTTTCAAAAACATCCCATAAATCAAAGTCAGTGGCTAAAATGAAGTTCTGGAACTTTATTTTCCAGAAAGAAAATTTCTGGCTATTGAATGCGGGAGGTCTGGTAATTGAAGCTCCATCAGCCATTATGTGTTCGCCAAATCTTGCCATGGATCTTTTCCCTTGAAACTGTTAAGTTCTTTCAACAAGAGATCTGCTCTGATACCAAATGTTAGTGCAGGAAAAGACCAAGAGGGGGTGAATTGGTCTAATAAAATTTTAGAATTTAAAAAACAAGTTTAAAACAATTCAGCTGAGAGATAAAGGAGAGGATGAACAAATGGATTTATCCTGGTTCGGTCCTTCTGACCTACGTCCAGTCCTCAGAGCACCTCTGAGCTTTCGTAATCCACTAAATCAAACAAATCAGGCACAACAGCCTTTACAATGGAGAATCACACTCCCCCTTACTATACGTAATAAAACAGAGTCTCACTCTCTCTGTTTTTCTCTTTTCTTTCAGACCAAATCTCAACCCAATATGTTCAAGGTCCCAACCTTGAATTAACTCTCAGATTTACAAAGGATTTTGCTCTAAGAATCTCTCTTAAAGAGTTGATAGCAATAAATGAAGTTTGGAATGAGAATTGAATGATATCACAGAGAAACAGACTAAAGGCTTTTAATGCTCGTAAAAAATTGTTGTCTCTGCAATGAATGCTTGGTGCATTTATAGATGAGAGAATAAAGTTGCCGTTAGATAGAGTTTGTTTCCCGTTACTCTCATCCACCAACTCTTCGTCTTTGCCATTAATGTTGCATTTAATGCTTTCTGAACAGCGTGGACGATGAAGTCTTGATTCATGCTATCTGTCTGTAGGTACAGTGTTTTTCTCCTCCTATGATTCTGCAATTCAGCATTTATGAGGGTAGGTTAAGTTCAAACGTTGTTATACACCAATAAGGAAAGATACGGAGCAGGTGAAAAGCTGTCAGAGAGAGAAAAATAGCCGTTGAGAAAATATACTCGAGTGATTGTCCCTAATACTCGAGTGTTAGTCAAGCATTTTGAATTTTATGAAGTGATACTCGAGTGTTTTGAGTCAGTGCTCGAGTTTTGTAAACACTTTCAAAGTTACTCGAGTGTTAACTGAGAGTGTTTGAAAAGATTTTGAAATTTGATGTGAATACTCGAGTGTTAGAAACATTGTACTCGAGTGTTGAGAATACTTTCAGTTGATACTCGAGTGTTCAGAAGAAAACTAGAAGTGAAATCATTTGAAATCTCTTAATACTCGAGTGTTGGAAACATAATACTCGAGTGTTGTCCATTACTCGAGTGTTTAGATGGAAGTGTTGAGTTTTTGAGAAGAAGAGGCTCGATACTCGAGTGTTCAGAAATCAACACTCGAGTGTTGTCAACACTTTCACCTAATACTCGAGTGTTGTGCTTGAGGTGTTGTCTCTTATTTGAAAACTTTTGCTCAATACTCGAGTGTTGAAAAACAAGCACTCGAGTATTGTCAACACTTCTTCCACAACACGAGTGCTTCACTTCAAGTTCAAGTATTTTGGCTCAATACTCGAGTATTCAACTTCAATACTCGAGTGTTGTCAATACTTCCATTTGTAACTCGAGTGTTCTGCTTCAAGTGTTGAGTATTGGTTTGAAAATCAAGCCCAATACTCGAGTATTGCAACACAATACTCGAGTGTTGTCAATACTTCAACATCAATACTCGAGTTTCACATGGGAGTATTCTTTCAAAACACATTTTAACACCAATACTCGAGTATTCAAAATGATCGCTCGAGTGTTTACAACACTTTATCATAGTACTCGAGTTTTCTCTTAAAGTGTTGGATTTCAGAAATAATTTTAGGCTTCAATACTCGAGTATTGAAAACAAGAACTCGAGTATTGTCAACACTTTCAACAAAAACTCAAGTATTGCTTGTAATTCTCCAAAAGCTACCTGTTCATGAAATTGACTTCTATCATCACTTGTGTTCTTAAGAGCCAAAAGTATGATCAATAAGGATAAACTTGAATTACTACGTAGCCTTAATTCTCCAGCACTATGGAGAGATATAGATATAAGATGGCCTCCATCTAATAGATGTGTA
Organism: Vachellia pachyceras; assembly: GCA_025593235.1. Lineage (NCBI taxonomy): Eukaryota > Viridiplantae > Streptophyta > Magnoliopsida > Fabales > Fabaceae > Vachellia > Vachellia pachyceras. Next base: position 21,284 of record JANTPZ010153386.1, on the reverse strand, counting down.
GGGGTCTTATCACTATCTCAATCTCTCTATATATAGTTGTACAAAGTTTGAGAGGATATTAGGTATATTTCCTCACTTTCTAAATATAACAGCTAGTTGAAATATTTGTTTTGGTTGTAAAATATATTTTATCTTTTAAATTTATAATTTATTTCACATTATATATTGATTGCATGTGCAATCAGGATTTCAAATGCCAATGATTACGAGGGGTTATTATAGAAAATCAATAAAATCTTTCACTAGTTAAGTGCATATCATGTTTTACAGAAGAATTTATGTTTAATACCTCAATTTGGTCAAAGATTCACAATGATTGAGTGGTGCATTGGAGGCACGTCGATCCACTCACCATCTTTAAGAAGCTGGAGGCCACTAACCTTGTCATCTTGGAGGAGAAGAATGATGCCGCTGGCATCAGTGTGGGCACGAAGACCTTTCACGAGTTCAGAGTTAGGGCAAGAAGGGTAGTTGGCCACCTTTGTGCCAAAATTAGGTCCTATTGATCCATGGAAGGCCTTCTTGAGGTAACCCTTCTCTAGTCCAAGATTCTCACAAATCAAGTCTAATAGTTCCTCCGCGAGCTTTTGTATCTCATCTGCAAATTCCTTCATCACTTTCCTGCATGTGTGTATTATCTTATTATATATCTACCAAACAATATATAGTAATATGAAACGTGTATTTGTTTGGTTTAATTTGATCTTTTACCTATATTCTTGTGTAAGATCTGGGATTGAAGTTGGATTCAGGCAAGTGATGCAAGAAGAACGTGCTTTCCCAATCCATGTCCTTAACTTCAGCTTCAATACCCTTGAGGGCTTTGCTTGCCACTAACTCCTTGAACCTTTTCTCCATGCATTTCCTATAATGCTCTTTCGCTAACCTCTCCACTGTGTCCAAAAGTTCATGGGCTATCCCATGGTTCACCAACTACAAGGAAAAAAAAATAAGATTTTATTTAATAATCGCCACTAAAATTAACAAAAATACCACAGATATATGCATAAATGAAAATCTACCTCAAAAAATCCCCAATTCTCACAGGCTTAATTAATTTTCTCCATCATAGCCTGTCTCTCCTCGCCATTAAGCTTCTCCAAGTTGATTGCAGGGAAGTTCTCCATTTCAAAACACTCAAAACTCTGTTAAATTCTTTAGGTTCTGAGCTATCTTGTAAGTTTCTATGTTTACTTGCAAGGAAGGTGTTTGGTATTTATAGATAGTTTCTGAGTAAAAGATGGAGAAGGAAGCACGAAACTAAACTAAAGAATCAAAGGTATTAATAATGACTCAGCTTGGACGCTTACATAGTCTGACCGTTGAAGGGATTACTTTGCGTTGTTGAATTTTCCACTCATAATTTTTGGGGTCCGCTTCAACATATTAAGCGTTGTAATTATTGTGTTTAGTTACTGTGCTGGGTTTCGGACCAAAAAAAAAAAAAGTTACTGTGCTGGGTTTGTTTTCTTGCTGATGTTTTGGATTATCTAAAGTTTGGCATTTCTTGGAAAGTGCCTAAAGTTAAAGTGGTCAAAATTGTCTCAACCAAGTCTTTGAAGTGTCTCGTCTAAGAAGAAATCATGCATACGTAAATAAATATACATGTGCATTTAATTATCAATTTTTTCCAAATATACATGTGCATTTAATGATCAATTTTTTCTTACAATTAAGTGACATTAATTTTATTAATAGAGGAAGTACGTCCTTGACGATGTTGTGAACTAAGATTCAAATTTTTGTTAGTGGATCCATTGTCAGGAGAGATGCACACTGTATTTAGAAATTGTTTTACATATTCTAAGAGAACTTATTATATTTGTAATATTAATTTGCAATAAATAAAATTATTTTATTTTATATTTTTAGGTTCATAAGCAAGTGACATGTTCAGTAATTCTCCTTATAACTTATGACAATGGTAAATAAATTCCATCTAAGAAAAAAAATATCCCCAGATCAAAGACATAAACAATAAAAAATTATGAATTGCAAAACAAAATATTGTTAGTCCAATGAGATCAAATAAGATTATTTTGTATGAAACTTTAATTAGGGACCTGATAGGTAAAGATTAAACTGATAGTCGTAGAAAAAATTAAGGGACATTTTTTTTGTCCCTTGTATTATTTATATTTATAACTTGTAGTTAACATACTGTTTGTTATATAGATTTTTTATATTAATATCAATAAGTTTGTTAATTACCAATTTAAATGATATAGCAATAAAGTAGAATTGATTATCGTTAATTGATTATCGTTCTTTTAATTTTTAATTCCATCTAACAAGCACATTCTATGCCAAGCAAGTTATATTTGATTTCTTTTAGTAATGAGTGTGTAAAATGAATTATTAATGAAAAGTGGTTGAGAATATGAAGTCATGAGCCATGTCGTGAGTCTTACAAATAAAACATAAGCTAAATGCAATATATGACAACTAATCTAGGTTGATCTCTACGCGAAGCCTATATCTAATTACTAAGTAATTTAGTGTAAATAACAAATTAACCAAGAAGTATTAAGTGAGTTTTTCACTATCTAATTAAACTAAATGAATGAATTTAAATTCTATAAAATGAATGTTCTAGGTGATTGAATCCACTAACCTTACTTGCCTAATTTTAATATTATGTTCTTCTATAAACTAAACACAAGGACTAGTAAGAAACATTGCTAATCAATATTCCTAAATTTTTAATATAATCTAAACTTAGACTCAATTAATCAATTAGGAATATATTAGTGCTTAGCTCATGCTAGATTTATAAAAGATCCTCTTTACTTCCAATTTATTCCTATAAACCTAGCAAATCAATTGATTTCAAGAGTATAAAGGAAAGCAATTGAATAACAAGAGTGCTATAGTCTAATCAGAATCCAGATTACCAATCTAACATAAGTATCACAATCTAGATTACATCAACCGATCATAAGCATCTTCTATGCATATAAATCATAACCTCTAGTAACCTAAAATTGCAATATACATATATATATAGTGATTAGAAAGTGAAATTAAAATTAAAAGAACTCTCAAAATTGCTCAAGAACTCCAGTTAGTATCATTATCACCTCTGGACAACAAATCTAGCTACTCATGGTTGAAGAACCAACTCCCGTGAGATCCCTCCTGGGATGGATGAAGCTTTGGATGGATGAATGGAAAATGGATGATTGGCCAAAGAAATGTGGGCGATGCGACGGGAATGGAAGACTATGACGGGAAAGGGATCTGCAGTCGTGTAGGTGCGAATGAACCTAAGGAGCAGAAGAACCAGGCAGCGTCAGGAGGTGTGATGGAATGAATGAAGATTTTCTGGAGAGAGAGGAAGAGGTGATGGTTAGAGGAATGCAGCGATGGAGAGAAAAGAGGGGTAAGAGGAAAATGAAAAGTGAAGAGAATGAAAATGGATGGGGGAAAAACAAAAAAGTGGATATTGTGAAATGAGGTGTTAAAATGAGAGAGAAGAGTGAATAAAAGGAGTGGAAAAATGTGTGAGGTGAGGTGTAGTAACGGTTACAGAATAGTAGCCCCAATGGTAAGGAAATGTGATTCAAGGAGGGATACAGAATCATGATAATAAAATGACCATATGAGAAGCTCCACCTCCAGAAGAATATTAATATCCAAACTTGCTGCCACATGTCTTCTTTCATTTCTGATTCTTTATGGCATTAAATCATAAAATGCCCTATACATCAAACCCAACTATTACATAATATCATGCAATTAAGGTAATAGGCATTTAGATGATTTAAAGAGTGATAAAAGATCTCAAAATCAGCAATTAATTCATTTAATCACTCATTAACGAAATGAACCTCTAATTAACACAATTAAAGTCAAATAAGGTACCAAATAATCAATATTAGTTACAATTGTTACATATAAAATAGAGATACATCATGAAGCCAGTCGAAGAGCTAAATTCAAAATAAAATTTGTTTTTGTATCTTTGACTTATGAGCGAGAACCCTTCAAGTATCCTTCTCAGTCAATGAAGAAATCAGAGTCCCTTTAGACTAAATCATGGCTAAATATTGACCTGTTGCTTGATTGAAGAAAAAAGGCTAAGAAAAAAGAAAGGTCATGGTGGTTTCCGTTTTATATTTCTTGTTTTTTTTACTGTTTATAAAACTGTTTTAAAAACAAATTTTAAAAATAAAAAAATAACAATCAGTTTGAATAAATGTTTTAAAAAAAATCACATTTGAAAGTAAACACAACTAGAGTGGAAGCCAAAATTTTGATGATAACTCAAGTTCTTAAATGGAGAAAAGGCAATGAGGTGGAGAATGAATGGTTCTCCAATTTCTCCTCAAAAATATTAAGAGATGCAAAAAAAAAACAATCATTTTTCTCTATTTATGAGGATTGTCAGCTAGACCTGTACCATAGGGAAGGAATGAGTTCTTGATGATTTTGATGCTTCCATTGGATTTAAAAAGAAAAATCGTATAGGGTAGAAGTGAGAAAATAATTTTAAAAACATTAAAATCACTTTTGACAAGTTTAAGGGTTTTGTGACCCTTAAAATGCAATAAGGATTTTGGAGAGTTTTGATGTGTTTTAAGGCTTGGTAATGGCTTAGCATTATGCCAATTGCATAATATTATATGTAGGAAATCAAGTTGCCAAAGGAAGAATTTGAAAAGCAAAAGAGAAGTGCAAAATCACAAGGCAAAGTTAAGGAAGAAAGGTAGCAAAAGCTACTAATCTTACACTAATATTGGCATGGATGATTGTTTATGATTTGTACTATATTGTATGTTAATTTGATGATATTTGAATGTGTGATAATATGCCTTTAGCATGACATGGTTATGTGTAAAGTTTTTGAAAACACAAGTATCACATGTTCATGCATAATTAACCAAAATAATAAATGATTATCATGCATTTTGGTGAATGTATTAGTGTTTTTGTTATGGGAATTTCTTTGAAATCTCACTCTTTAAAAATATTAACTAGTGTGGAGTAACTGGAAAATGAAGAATGACTTTGCATGGTGTACGATTCTTAACAACTGGGCTGATTTTTTTTTTTATAAAATATAAGTTTATGTGAGTTGGATCTCGGTTATGAGATTAACCAGAGTTAAAGCATGTCTTCAAACTTAAAAAAGTATCTATAGAGGTATTAATATCATGTTCGAGACCCAATTGCTCATTTTACAATAAAAAATGTGGAAACAAAATCTCATTTTGCAATGAATTATTGACATTAACATTGTAATGTTAATGTCAATAATTTAATAGCGATAAATTCCACTTTTATATTTATATTGCTTATTAGAATAAGACAATGTTAGTTGCCCTACTGAGAATTTGAAATCACATTTAAAACACTTAACATGATCTCTCTCAATTGTCATAAAGTATTCAATCCATATCACTAATAGCCTGAATCGCCATAAGATATTAAATTCAAATCGTTGAAAAAATTTAAGGGGCAAAAAAAAAAAAAAAGCTCATGCAATTTGACATGTTTATTTTTAACATGATGATAAGATTTTGAATCTCAACAAATTGGTCTAATTTTTACGGCGCCACAATTGATGTCTTGTAAGTTCTAATTCAAATCTGCTCAAATTTTACATTTAATTAATTATAGATGATTCAATTACTACAGTGAAAATAGTATAATAGAAGTAACAAAACGGTACGCGTTTCTCACTTCTATTTAAAAGCATGCGCATGCATATTTAAAACGATTTAATGAGTCCAAGTTGAAATGATTAGGGTTAACAGTACAATTAAAATTTAAAAATAAATTAATGCCCTGTAACCCTTTGAAACACGTCAATTTCGTAACTCTTTTAATTATATTTTTGGCTAAAGTATATATTCGACCCTTTAAGTTTACGTTAAATTTCATTTTAATTCATTATGTTTAAAAAGGTTACTTTTAGTCTTTATCTTAACACCGTTAATTTCATTTAACTAAAAATGATGATTCAACAAATTTTATCGATGATTCTACAGTTAAATGATGATAACACATGATTGGATTTTAAAATATAAAAAATTATAATATTAAATAATTAAAATTTAAACATATTTTATAAGTATTTAATTGCAGAATCAATGTTCAAATTTTACTGAGTAAGTATATTCAATTAAAAGAAGCTACGACGTTAAAATAAAAGAACTAAAAATGTAATTTTTAAACTTAAGTGATGTAAACTCAACGGATTAAATGTATACTTTAACCTAATTTTTTTCCAAGTTTAACTGATCATTAAATTTGCAGAGGCACTGATTCAGGATTTATTAGTTTATAATCGTATGTAAATTACAGCTGAATTGGTTATAATTACTCATGACCCGTTTTTATTTTTGATCGATTTTCAAAATACTAGAATAATTTCCTAATCTGCCAAAATCTTATTATAGTATTGTATACCACAATTTAAAACTTATATTCATAGCTCCATAAACATTATATATTTTTTAAAACTTAACACAATCTTTAATTAAAATAAACATTATATAATATTAATAAAAATAAATATATTTTATAATTTAATATATACGTTGAGTAAGAGTTATATAAGTATTTTTAAAGAAATTTTATATGATATATTTTTAATTTAGAAGAAATATATGTGAGTTATAAAATCCATGTAATGTTAATAAAATAAAAATATCTAGATAACCTATCATATTATGAAAAGATATAAAATGGATTTATTTTAAATTCTTATAAAAAATTCAATTCATATATGTTGATAATAATATAAGTTAAACAATTTAATGTTATATTGATTGATTAAATGATATATTGATCATCTAACTTCAAAAACTTGGTAAAAAAAATTAAAAAATGATACGATTATTGGCATGTGATTTATGGATACATTTAGTTTTAATTTTAGTTATTTCTTAATTTTAAATGTAGTAAATAATGTAACAAGTTTATTTATGGGAAAATTAGTAATTTTAGATATCTATTTTAAAGTTTGATCATTCTAAATAATTACAACTTTAATTATTCTTTATAAGTCTTGGCCCTTGATTTTAATTTTCTTTCACCACGTAATTATATAAATTCTTTTAGGATTATAATTTTGAATAATGAAATTTTAAAGAAGAGGCTACTAGTGATATAAAATTCCATGCCAAGAAATGTAATGATGGAATTAGAGACAAAAAAATTAACATGGCTAAATTTTGCATGTCAAATTAACACTCACATACTCTTGAAGTGACACCTCATCCATACTCCATTCAATAAAAACGTTTTAAATATCTAACGTAGATCTAAGGTGATTAATAGTCCGTTCGTCAAATAGTTTTTAGTTACTTTGATTTCGTGTCCAATAATTGTTTAATAATTCATAGGTCTTATAATAGTTTCTCTAATTATTGGAACAATTTTCATTATTTAATTTAATTATATTTTGGAGATTATTGTGAATGAATTATTGTTGGCACTTGATGTGGAATTGTTTAAGGTTTTAATTTCAGTTATAATGTTTTGGTATCTCGTTTGTATTGATTTTAGAGTTAATATTTTGTGATTTTCAAATATGGCTTATAATCTTGGATCAAATTATCTTTTGCTGACTTTAATTCTATCATTTTGGATTCAAGAGTTACAATTAAGCTGTGATTTTATCATCTTTAACACTACAAAAAAAAGTTCTATTTCTACAGATTTTCTTGTGGATTTTGGCTAAAAATCCGCAAGTATACGGTTCGTAGAATTTTTTTTCCTGGGGGATTAGAAATCCACAGGTAATGTCCGCAGGTAATCCATAAAAAATTAAAAAGTGTTTTTTAAAATAAATATGGGTATTTTTTGCATTAAAAAATCTAAAAAATGGCCATAGAAATTTTTTGCCATCAAACAAAATTGAATGAATCAATATCATGACCAAAAATATATATTTCATTAAAAATTTATTGGACTAAAATATACATATGAATACCTCCTTTCACTCAAACTACTTTAATGAAGTGTATCAATTTTTCGTAAAATTCACTTAATGAATTTAAAAACTGCCCCTATGTTTACACATCAAAACACACTTTGAACAATTATAAAGGTAACATAAGTAGCATCAAGCAAAACTTGATGCAAAAAAGAAAATTAATGTCACCTTCCGGCCTTTATTCAGAGGCAAAAAAGTTCTAATTCTTCTCATCTTGTAGTTTTCTCCTGGAGTCGTTATTGTTTCTAGTTAGATGAATGTCTTGAATTCACCTTCCGGGCTTTATGATTCCACTGACAAAAGGATACGTAATGACTTCTTTGGACTTGGCATAACGTAAATTCAAAAACCCCTGCAGATTAAATAAGAAACTAACCAGTGTGATTAAGTAGAAGATAATACAACAAAAGTACAAAACAAGAGACAAACATATATAGTCTATTTTTCTGATTTACCTCTAATACATTGTTAGACCGGCTGTCACCCAAGAGGGGGGTGAATTGGGTGTCATAAAATTTTCGTTAAATCAAAGAGTAAACAAAAACCAAGTTATTGAAAGAAAGAGGAGAGCAGAGAAGATGAATACGGTGATTTATCCTGGTTCGGTCCTCCTGACCTACGTCCAGTCCTCAGAGCTCCTCTGAGATTTTCCAATCCACTAACAACAATAACATCAGGCTTCTCAAGCCTTTATAAAGGGAATCGCACTCCCCCTCACGATTTGCACTGTATTAGAGACCAAAAAGAAGTATTTTAATTTCAGTTTGATTCATAGCATTTACTTAGAAATATTTCAAATTAATTTTCAGTTTAGGTTACTCGCATTCAAGTACTAAGAACATTTCAACATTTTTCGGCTCCTCAAAATGAACACAACCCGGATTGGTGGTATGTTACATGAATTTGGTTACTGTCATATATTGTAGATCTCATATTCTATATGAAAAAAGATATGAGATTCATATTAGTGAACACTTGAAACATTTTCATTGGATAAATTAGTAAGGAATTAGTAATGGAAAGCTAATGGGTAAATTAGACAGAGTATGATGACGTGGCATTTCAGAGTACACAAATATTTGTCAAAATTAGCAAGGAATCAGTAATGGAAAGCTATTATGGGTACTCTTGAGTGATTTTCAAAAGCGATTTTTGGCCAAACAATGATTGGAAAACGACGGCCAAAGTCGTTAAAGATGGACGCTTCTTCATTGATATCACCAACTTAACCTAAACATCAAGTTTTCTATTCATTTGCTTACATATTATTATTTTTTTCTTGGTAAACATTATCCATTGAATTGTCTCAATTATTTATTTTTAATTGATAATTTATGCATAATTTTATCCACCAGTAGTTGAGATATATATTCTACACCTAATGGAAAATAAACTTAGAATTTTATGCATAATCTTATCCACCACTAGTTGAGATATATTAATTGCTTCCTCTATCAAATCAAATATATATATATATATATATTATTATGTCCCGTTCCATGACTTTACTCGATCATCGACGACCCGTTAATTTATATATTATGATCGTGTAATAATAATAATAATATGATGATGATGATATTTTTACTGTAAATTATTTTTTTCATAAAATTCTTCTGCGTTTGATGGTGCACACTTAGCGTTCAAGTTACCAATAAATTTTTAACATTATAAAAGAGTTAATTGCCTTTTATTGGGGATATTAAAAAAGTCAAATACACCACTAAAAATCAACTAACGGGGGGAGGTAGTATAATTCACACAAGTTAAACTGACTTGTAATCGAACTAAACCAGGCCAGTCGACAAATCCACAAATCTTCTATTTTCCGCATGGGAGGTTCGGAACGCGCCTAGCTAATGCCTAGCTCTAACACACACTCTTTGTCTGTGTTTGCTAAATGCAAAAAGTTATTTAGACCTTTTATTGACGATGTGGTTTTAAAAATATGATTAATGACATTTTTATAAATATAAATAGATATTTTTAATCGTATCTGTCTCTTGGGCCACATATAGAAAGGTGCGATAAAAAATAAATCTTTTAGACTGCACTAGATCTCTTTTTTTTTTTTTTTGACCGCACATAAGTTGATAACTTATGGGTAAAATTAAACCTTAACCATATACATGAGAAACAAAAAATTATGCTACTGATCGTATAATTTCACTCCTTATGTTTATCCTTATGAAGCCCTTCTTTGAAACTATAGAATATTAAAATAGGCAATTAATTGAAACCTTTAATATTCTTTTGTTGGCGTGTAAAATCTGCAGGTAAAGAATGTTAGTTGGTAAGAATATTTTAGGTTCGTAGTTGGTAAGAATATTTTAACATATAATAATTATCAAAGTCACAATTGAAAAACCAATTTGAAAGGGGGCCCGACCATGCATTAGAAGCTTGCGTTCTGTACTTCGATGTGAGGCTCCACGTTATTAAGACTGTTGGAAAATGAGTCACCCTTGGTGAATTAGGCCCGAGCCCATGTGTTGGGGCATGTGTGCAAATAAACACACTTGTAGGAATAGATTGAAATCCTAAAATATAGTTTTGAATTTGATATTTTAATATTGAAAATTCAAATATTTTGGTGCGAACGGTTTCCTCAGAGGGAAAGAGTTTGGGCGGTTAATTTTTGAATTATTAAAAGGAGTTATCCCTTAAAAGGTGGTATAACAATACGGGAAAATCATCCGACATATTTTCCTGGCTCTCTCTCTCTCTCTGCAAAATGCTCTCTACATCTCCGTGAGAAAATTCTCTTCTCCTTCTCAAAGTGCATTTGCTGTGAGTATCGTTCTTTGGGTTCAAGACAATTTGTGATCCAGAGATCGTGTGGGTATCTACAGATTCGTAATTCGGCATCTCCAGGTATGCCCGAAATCCTTCAGTGGTATCAGAGCGTTTAGGTTCCTGAGGCAATTTTACTCACTATTTATGAATTTCTGCAAGCATGTTCATTGAGATGTAACATGTATGTATCTTCTTGCTTTCCCGTATAGCATGCAGTTTCATTTTTTGGTTCAGATTTCAAACATGTCTGTGTTTTATGTGTATATATGGTTTGAAATCGTATGCCTCTAAACTGAAACGATGAAAACGAACAACGAAACGCAATAACGGAGATCTAGATCTGGGTTCTCGGAATACAATGTCTTTAGACTTAAAAAACATGTCCATAGTATAAATCTCTTCAAGATGAGAACGTGGAGACCAAAAACGCGTAAAACGGAAACCGGAGATGAAGTTACGGAGGAAAAACGAGTTACAAATTCCATCACGTTTTTCCAGAAAAGGAGAAAGAATTAGGCTCCAAAAGTACTCCCATTGTGTAGATCTCGTCGAAACAAAGAAATGGACACCCAGAATGCGAAAAAACGGATGTTGGACGGTGAATATATAGCCGGAAAATGCATCGGCTGAATAGTAACTGTCTGAAAAAAATTAAAAAAACGAAAATCCAAAAAAAAACAAAGACTGGCAGCGGCAGGAGTAGCAGACGAACCGGGTCAAAACGTGAAGCTGGTCGGTTCTAGGGCTCCACTGGAAGAGGGCCTTGATTAGTGGGCCATTACATAAGAACCATTATTATCATTTAAAAAAAACTTTTCAGGTTGGGCTTCGGCCCAATAAAAAAACATAAAAAAATGGAATGAATAACAAAAAGAAGCACACACGGTGTCCCTTGATGTTAAAAGTAACGAAAAGAAATATTAATCATAAAGAAAAGAGAAAAAGGTTGCTCATTTTTTTTTGGAATTTATCTTACCGAGGCGTCTGAGAGCGTATGCAAGGTCCAAATGAGCCACGGTTTGTTCCTAAAAATCCTAAAATTCAAGAGCTTCATTTTGATATATAATTTTCCTATTTTATAAGGCAATTCAAGGTCTGTGTTGAAGAAAATCAATGCTTAGTTAGAGATTTCTTGAAAATTTTTTCAAAAGTAATAATTGTTTAAATTCATTTTTTTGGGAAAATCAAATAAAGCAAGAAATCTCATATAGCACTGAAACAATGTCTTACAAATCAGTGTACATTGAATATTTTTTTTTTTTTTGAACATATTTCTAATGAGGATCCTGAACAAGAATTTAAAGAGGATTTTGAGAAGGAGCCGTTTGAGGAGGAACCGCGAAGAGGATCATGAGGAAGATTCTTAAGGGGAATTTGAGAAAGACCCTGAGAAGGATCTTAATCAAAACTTTGAGGGAGCTCAAGAGGAACCTCAAGAGTCTACTCCGACCCAGGTCCCAAGTCCTCCTTCTCATTTAATTCAAAACCTTCAAGTTGTGATGAGAAGATCGACCACCCTTTTCATCATAGATGCGACAATAGTTAGATATAATGCAATGAGAACGGCCACAATTAAAAAACATAAAAATCGAACTATGTCAGCAACATAACTGGTAATGGAACTGCAGAATCCTATATGAACGTCATGATGAAGTATCGTACAGCAATTAGAGCTGTAAGCACATTCACATTAACAACCATGTGGCTTAATGCAGTAAAGAAAACAACAAAACTTATGCTGAACAAGAATCAATACTTTAAAAGACTGAGGAAATAAGAGTCGATTATTTTATTGCAAATATCTAAAGACATGTTGTGTTTTAGATTTATGTGTTTACACTCCGTGTTTTGTTAATATGTTTAGAAGATGACTTGTTGTATATTTATGACTAAATGCATTGTAAAAATGTGACATATTTAGTTTATGAGGATTGTTGTGGAATTGCTACTGTTATTCACATGTATGTCACCTTGTTACACTTTTGATAAGTGGGAGCTTTTAGAAAATGAGACTTCTAAAAGTTGGTGATTCAAGAAGTACTTATATAAAATTCTTGAAAGAAATAATGTAACTACTAGTGTTTGTGTGATGGGAGGTACAAAAGTATTCTCCTGATTGCAGATCTAATGGTCAAATTATCTTTTTGTCAAGAATAATATAAGTATAAGACATTGTATACTGTATTGTGCTACATAATCGTTAAAAACTCAGCTATATGAGAAAACATTTGTTGATAAAATACCCTGTCACCTCAGACTAGAAAATGGCAACAAAAAGCATAATTGCCGAGTTGAATGAAGGAGATAAGTTGAATGGTGACAAATGGGATATATGGCACCGTAAGGTGCATCATATATTAGAGGAACAGGAGGCCCTTGAGCCACTGACCATTGGTTTTGGTAGAACCTGAGCTAGGGCTACAGCCCAGCATAGAAGGAACCTGGAGTTATACCAGGCAAGAGGAAAGAAGAACAATATTGCAAGGGTCACCTTTGTTGAGCGCAATGGAGAATGACCTAATGTGCCAGTATGAAAAGCATCTAACTGCACATGCCATGTGGGCGGCTCTCAGTGATAAGTTGGTGGAACTTTGACCACTAAACTTAAGAGGCTGACAATCAAGTTTGATACGTATAAGCTTTGGGGTAATACACCCATGAAAGCAGCACCTTTGAGACATGTCAAACATGATTAGAGAGCTCCAAGAAGCTGGACATACACTGACTGATGATCAGTAAGTGTAGGCTCTAATCAAATCACTTTCCCATAGTGTAGAACATATGAAAGTCAGCTTAACCCATAACGATGACATCATCACTTTTATAATGATGTTGTTAAGCACCTTGATCTTGAGAATGAATACCTGAAGGCATATAAAACTTCAGGGAATGCCTGTTATATCGAGAATACAAGCTCTTCAAATGCTAAGCCCTATTTTAAGAAGGGCAAGAATTTTTTTTTTTGAAAAAGGTGGTAAGGATGTCCCTAAATTCAAAAGGGGTGAAAGCAATTCAAAAGGAAGGGATCTAAAGGCGGCATAAAGAGAGTTGACCTGAATAATGTCAAATACTATGTCTGCCAGAAGATGGGTTACTTCGCAAGGAACTGCCCTGGGGAAAATGACAATGGAAAGGTGCTGGTGAATTACGTGAATTCACACGATCCTTATGTATCGAGTACTTCTTTTCTACCTGAATGTAGATCTTCTTCTTATATTTTGGACTCAGGTTCAACAGGCCATGTAATGAAGGATCAGGGATCCTTCGAGAAAAACCGTCGGTTGCTGCATCAATGAACTGGCTTTGTGTTGGCAATAACGCAAAGATCGCAGAATTTAGTTTCTACACTATGTATTTTGAATTATGGGTTTGATGTGAACTTTTATGGTAAGGTTGCTGATATTTTTGGCAACGAAACCTTCTATGATTTAACTTTCCTTTCAAAAAGGTTCTTTGTTATGGATGTTATTGGTGATTTTGACTTGCATAATTGTTTTATTAATTCCTCCAATATAATAGTTGGCACAAATATCAAGCAAACTAACTAGGGCACATAAGTTAGAATCGAATGATTAAACTGGCAAAAGAAGGTTTTCTAGGTGAAATCCAAACATAGAAATGGCTATATGTGAAAATTGTTTAGCTAGCAAGGCAACTAGAAAAACTTTCGGTTCAAAAACCAGAACTGAAAACCCATTGGATTTGGTCCATTCTGATATACACGGTCCCATGAGTGTGAGGGCAAGCACAGAGTTTAGTACTTCATTACATTTACTGATGACTTTGTCACGATATGGTCATGTCTACTTGATCTCACTTAAATTTGAAGCACTAGAGTGTTTTAGACAATACATGAATGAGGTAGAGAATCAAATAGAACGTAAAATTAAAGTATTATGTACTGATCGAGGTCGTGAATACTTATCTGATCAGGTAAAGAGCTATGTGAAGGAAAAGGGATAATAACGCATTTGACTATCACTGGCATGCTGCAACGAAATGGAGTGTCCAAAAGAAGAAATATAACTCTTCTAAACATGGTTGGTTGATGATGGCTCAAGCAAACCTACCAATTTCGCATTGGGGTGATGCTTTATTAACAATGGCCTTTATACTTAACCGTGTACCCTCAAAAGTAGTTACTTCCACACCCTATGAGTTATGGACGATACGTAAGCCAGATTTAAATATCTTAAGACCCTGGGGGTCGGCTGTATACGTTCATAATGATTCCCATAAGTATGGGAAGTTGGGTCATAGAGGAAAGAAATGTATCTTTATAAGATACTCAAAAGAATCAAAAGGATACATTTTCATAAGTGAAAATGAAGATGGAACAGTAACTGCAATTGAATCAAGGGATACCCTATTTTTAAAATGGAATTTCCCGGTAGGGAGACATAGTTCAAACAGTATCTATTTATGAGACAGAACAAGGTACTGCAGATCGATCTAATGATCCCCAATCGTCTCAATATATCGATCTGAGTGAGAGATTAAAAGGCTTATAAAGGCCTTTACAAAGGTCGAGGCAAAGGAAATGAAAGAGACAAAAGGTCTCTACAAAAAAAAAGGAGTGACAAGGGAAATGTACCCAAGAGGCACTTCTCAATAGAGGGGGAAGCACTCATGGTCACTCAGGATGGAGAAGATGAGCCACGTTGTCACTCCAGATGGAGATGATGAGCCATGTTCTGTACAAGAAGCCTTGTCGTGCCCTGTCAAGGATGAATAGAATAAATCAATGGAAGAGGAAATTGATTCAATGAGAAAGAATCAAGTCTGGGAACTTGTTGATCTACCAAAAGGTCGAAAGGCCATTGGGAACAAGTGGATTTTCAAAATAAAAAGAGAAGTGGATGGATCAATTGATAAGCACAAGGCACTTCTAGTAGCGAAGGGGTATACACAACAGGAAGGTATCGATTACAAGGAGACCTTCTCACCTGTTGTACGCTTTAATTCCATAAGACTAATTTTGACAATAGTAAAAGTTTAGATTTGGAGTTACATCAAATGGATGTGAAAACTGCATTTCCAAATAGAGACTTGGATGAAGAAGTCTACATGGAACGACCATCAGGTTTCGTAAAGAAAGGTTCGGAGAGCAAAGTTTGTAAGCTCAAAATGTCCATTTATGAACTGAAGCAATCATCCAGACAATGGTACTTGAGGTTTCACAGAGTGATAACCTCATACAATTTTGAAATAATTGAAGAAGACCACTGTGTCTACATTAAGCGGTTTAATGATAACTTTGTAATGTTATCATTATATGTAGACGATACATTATTGGTCGGAAATAACATAAATTCGATCTTGGCTATTAAAGAATGGCTGTCATCGATTTTTGATATGAAAGACATAGGAGAAGTAGAATATATACTTGGAGTTGAAATCCAAAGGGATCACTCAGAGAGTTATATCTCTTTCATAAGAGAATTACATTAAAAGGATTATCGAGCAATTCCATATGAGTAGATATGATCTCTTTAGACTTCCCGGTAGCTACTAGAGTTGGCCTGAATCTTAAAATGTATCCCAAAATTGAGTCAGCTAATAAATGAATGGAAAGAGTTCCTTATGCTAGTGCCCTTGGAAGTTTAATGTATACAATGTGTGTACAAGACCAGATATTTGTTTCACAGTTGGACCGGTAAGTAGGTTCCAGTCAAATATTGACGAACAGCATTGGAAAGCTGTGAAAAGGATTCTGCGATACTTAAAGGGCAAAACGAATTATGCACTAACTTATCAAGGAAGCAAATTGCGGCTTCTTGGATTCTCCGACACTGAAGTAGGTGGAAACGAAGTTGAACGAATGTCAACTTCAGGTTATACCTTCTTGCTAAATAATGGCGCCATAAGTTACAGTGGCAAGAAGCAGATGTGCATAGCCCTGTATTCAATGGAAGCTGAGTTTGTGTCTTGCACTGAGGAAGTGCAAGAGGCTATATGGCTGAAAAAGGTTTATTGAACACCTTGGATTTGGAAATGAGAATACAAATCTTGTGTTAATATATTGTGGCAATACTAAGGTCATAGCCTATACAAAGATCCCAAATATCATAACGAGACAAATCACATTGATATTAAGTATAATCTTGTGAGAGATTATATAGCACAGAAAGTGATTAATATACAACATATTTCGACCAAGAGTATGGTCGCAGATCCCCTGACTAAACGAATAGCCAGAGAAATGTTTGAGAAACATGTAAGGGCTATTGATATGCGTAAAATGTAAAATTACAGATACTGTATATTGAATTTGTGGTTAAATTCATGTGTCTGTGTACAAGCATACAATGTCTAGTATGTCGTACAGGCAGGAGAGGTAGGCTCTCTCACACGAGCTACCACCTTTGATACTCAAGAGGAGTATGCAAAGATGAGACACTTGTATTCACTAGTAAGGCAGCAGAAATGCTGATATGGTAGAGAAAAAATACAAATTATGTCACCTCGACAACTGTGTAGCGTGTCGAGATGAGATCCAATGTATGTACACATAAAACATGGATCGAATCATAGGGACCCGCTCCCATGATGCCTGTTACCAGACAACAAATTCTTCAATACTAACATCATATGAGATATGAGAGAAGGAAGAATTTGGGTTTAGATGTTGGAAACATCTAGACTAAAAGTCTGTACGGTGTTGATAATAAGTATCAAAATGACGTACACTCTTATAGTATAAGAGAAACACTGTAGCATGTGATTCATACCACATTTATTATAAAACCGCAAAAGGGAAACAAGTGAATGGATCCCTGCTTCGTTGCTGTGTGAGTCCCAAGAAATTAATATTTCTACTTATGTCCTTTGACTTTGACATTATCATGGAAGTATACTTCAATGACTGCTACTTTAACGTACATCCTACTATCATGATGGATGCGATACAAGGTACTACGTTAGGAAAGCGGTTGATGTATATTCAAGTGATATATGGGCGAAAGGAAGATTACCTGAAAAATGCACAACTATGCTGGTGTCTGTGACATGTCCCTTATGACATTAATTTGGTGATTTTATAAGTGTGGACACCACGCATACGAGAAAGACGATCTAAGTCTTATGTTGACTTGAGAGGGATTAGATTCATCAAGTGAAAGTGTATTTTGGTTAAATCTAGGGCATATGAGGCATAATAATCGAATTCAAGCTACATGAAGGAAGATTATCTTGTGCTGGTCCTGTGAGAGGGATTTCTAGTACAAACATCTAATGACGTCATGCCCATGCGGTCACGGCAAAGCACATAGTATGAAAGAAAGAAGAGAGAAGGATGAGGCCCACAACTCCTAACCCACCTAGTGTGAGTGGGAGATGTTGGAAAATGGGCCACCCTTGGTGAATTAGGCCCGAACCTATGTGTTGGGGCTTGTGTGCAAATAAACACACTTGTAGGAATAGATTGAAATTCCTAAAATATAGTTTTGAATTTGATATTTTAATATTGAAAATTCAAATATTTTGGTGCGAACGGTTTTCTCAGAGGGAAAGAGTTTGGGCGGTTAATTTTTGAATTATTAAAAGGAGTTATCCCTTAAAAGGCGGTATAACCATACGGGAAAATCATCCAACATATTTTCCTGGCTCTCTCTCCATGCAAAATGCTCTCTGCCTCTCCGTGAGAAAATTCTCTTGTCCTTCTCAAAGTGCATTTGCTGTGAGTATCGTTCTTTGGGTCCAAGACAATTTGTGATCCAGAGATCATGTGGGTATCTGCAGATTTGTAATTCGGCATATCCAGGTACGCCCGAAATCCTTCAAAGACAGACAGAAGCATTATTAAGAGGGATAAAAAAAGTCAATGCCATGAATCACAGAGTTTGCAAGGGGGCCCTCCATGCATGTGGTCGTTATCTGCTTTCATTTCAATGTTGAATACTTCCTCTGATTTATCATGACATGATAACCCCTTTGATTCTATCCAGAAATATAAGTTGCATGATTAAACTTTTTATCTTATATAATATTACCTATCTTTTATTATTGTGATGTCTTAGTTCTCATAGGATATAATGAATACTGAATTGAAATAAAACTGGAAAGATGTTCCAATTAATGAAGTTTAAGGATTTTTTTCCTCTATGTGCAATATGTTAGAAGTAATTTCTTGATACTTAGAGGAGTGAGTGATATGAATGCAGAAAAAAGCAAAGATTTGTCACTACTGCATAAAAGTCCATATTTAACAATTACGTTACTTATAGTTAAAGGTTCTGTACCGTTTATAAGGGGCCATGAAACTTATGTTGTTTTAAATACTTGATGGGTTAAAAGAAAACCGGAAATCCAACATATATGGACAAAAGAAGATTATCAAAAGAATGCTATTTTTTATTGATAAATTAATGACTCTTTGACACTAAAGTACAACAAACAAATTCACCACCCACTATAGTAAGAATGTGAATCAGTAAGAAAATAATTGTTTTTTGTACTGTATCATTTCTTATTGTTCCGTTTCCCAAGTCAGTTATATATTTCCTCCCCAATTAAGCTTTTGCTGTAGTGGACTTGGCAGCTTTCATCGCATCAAATCTTGGTTCCTTAGCCTGAAACTTCAGTGCAGCATAGAGCTTCATGTAATCATCAAACACAAATTTTGGATAAATCTGGCTCTTTTCTCCTTCTTCTTCTTCTTCCTTTCCTTCAATCAATGCTGGTGCTGGTTGTATAAGAGCATCACTTCCTGGATTGTAGAACGAAGCTACAGACATCCTCGTCCCATTGGTTTGTGCAATCACACGATGCTCCACACTCTTGTACTTCCCATTTGTGATTACCTGTTCATGAAATTGTCTTCTATTATCACTTATGTTCTTAAGAGCCAAAAGTATGATCAATAATGATAAACTTGAATTACTACGTAGTGTAGTTTAGTTTATGCAATTATGGAGAGATATAGATATAAGATGGCCTCCATCTGATGGGTGTATAGGGGTCTTATCACTATCTCAATCTCTCTATATATAGTTGTACAAAGTTTGAGAGGATATTATGCATATTTCCTCACTTTCTAAATATAACAACTAGTTGAAATGTTTGTTTTGGTTGTAAAATCTATTTTATCTCTTAAATTTATAATTTATTTCAAATTATATATATATTGATTTCGCGTGCAATAGGGATTTCAAATGCCAATGATAAGCAAGGGTATGTTGAGAAAAATCAATAAAATCTTTCACTAATTAAGTGCATATCAAGTTTTACAAAATAATTTTTGTTTAATACCTCAATTTGGTCACCAAGATTCACCACGATTGAGTGGCGCAACGGAGTCACATCGATCCATTTGCCATCTTTAAGAAGTTGCAGGCCGCTAACCTTGTCGTCTTGGAGGAGAAGGATGATGCCGCCAGCATCAGTGTGAGCACGAAGACCCTTCACGAGTTTAGGGTTAGGGCAAGAAGGGTAGTTGGCCACCTTTGTGCCAAAATTAGGCCCTATAGATCCATGGAAGGACTTCTTGAGGTAACCCTTCTCTAATCCAAGATTCTCACAAAGCAAGTCTAATAGTTCCTCTGCGAGTTTTTGTATCTCATCTGCAAATTCCTTCATCACCTTCCTGCATGCGTGTATTATCTTATTATATATCTACCAAACGATATATAGTAATATATAGTAATATGAAACGCGTATTTGTTTGGTTTTGTTTGATCTTTCACCTGTATTCTTGTGTAAGATCTGAAATTTCTGAGAAGTTGGAGTCAGGCAAGTGACGCAAGAAAAACGTGCTTTCCCAATCCATGTCCTTAACTTCAGCTTCAATACCCTCTAGGGCTTTGCTTGCCACTAACTCCTTGAACCTTTTCTCCATGCATTTCCTATAATGCTCTTTCGTTAACCTCTCCACTGTGTCCAAAAGTTCATGTGCTATCCCATGGTTCACCAACTACAAGAAAAAAAACAATTAGATTTTATTTAATAATCGCCACTAAAATTAACAAAAGTACCACAGATATATGCATAAATGAAAATCTACCTCAAAAAATCCCCAATTCTCACAAGCTTCATTAATTTTCTCCATCGTAGCCCGTCTCTCCTCGCCATTAAGCTTCTCCAAGTTGATAACTGGGAAGTTCTCCATTTCAAAACACTCAAAACTCTGTTAAATTCTTTAATTTCTGAGCTATCTTGTAAGTTTCTATGTTTACTTCCAAGGAAGGTGTTTGGTATTTATAGATAGTTTCTGAGTAAAAGATGGAGAAGGAAGCACGGAACTAAAATAAAGAATTAAAGGTATTAATAATGACTCAGCTTGGACGCTTACATAGTCTGACCGTTGTATGGATTGATTTGCGGTGTTGAATTTTCCATTGACAATTTTTGGGGTCTGCTTCAACATATTAAGCGTTGTAATAATTGCGCTTAGTTACTGTACTGGGTTTGTTTTCTTCGTTTGTGTTTTGGATTATCTAAAGTTTGGCATTTCTTGGAAAGTGCCTAAAGTCAAAGTGGTCAAAATTGTCTCAACTAATTCTTTGAAGTGTCTCGTCTAAGAAGAAATTATGCATACGTAAACAAA
>JANTPZ010153380.1:26957-37284 GCA_025593235.1 Vachellia pachyceras | reverse complement strand
GATTTTTCTAGAATTAGTTATGAATTTTTTAAAGTTGAGCCAGAAATATGGAGAATTGATCAAATGAATATTAACTCTAGAAAAAATTTTCAATTTCACTTCTTTGATCAATTTGAGCTATCTAAAGCCTAAACATGGTTCATTAATGATATAATATGAAGCTGAAGAGTTAAGTAAGGAGTATTACATCCAACATAACAACTTAAGCACAAAATACACATTTACTTGCATCATTTTAACATATGCACAATATCTTGCTATCATTCTTCCACATCTAGGCCTCTCCTTCCTTGTCTTTGCCTTTGCTTGAGCTTTAGCCTATAATATTGTATTATTGGAAAGAATGAGATTTTATGGAAATCTCAATAGCAATTGTTAATAACTATAATATTAACATGCATAATCATTATTTAACTTATTAAACTAGCCATGAGAAATGAACATACCTTACTAACATAATGTTGGGATAGAATGGCACAGTAGAAGATTAATAACATGAACCACCTTGGGGCGGTCCATATTTGTGTTGATTTAATTTTTATATTTTAAGTAAATTTTTATTGAATATATATAAAATTTAAAATAAAGATAAATTTGTAATTCATACTTCTATAAAAATGAATTTATCATATAAAAATAACATTAAAATATTTAAATATAAATTTAGCCTTCAAGTGCTCATTATGTGATGACTCAATGAATGAGACGCTTGAGACTTGTCATTTATTTAAGAGATAATCATAATTATATTTTATGGTAAATGTGAAAATTTAATAATAAAGTTACTGGCTAGAAACATCCAGCATAATTAACTTTTTAAGGGTGCAAATTTAACAATAATCAATTAATAAATGTGCAAATTTAGAAACGTTATTAAATCTTTATAACTCTATTAACCATCTGACATATTTTGCTATTTTTAGGGTTTCATTTTAGTATCATTTTGATAATCAAAACTACCCATTTTTGTTTAACTTTCTTCATGAAAATTGTTCTAAATAATTTAATATTTTTAACGGTAATTGAAACTACTACTTTTTACTTAAGTTTTTTCCTACAACTTTTGTTTATCTTATTTTCTTTTCTTTTAAAAAATTTAAATAGAAAGGAACAATTTTGATTAACATTATTAAAAAGAAAAAGTTATTTAGAAAAACTTTCATGAAGGAAATCAAGCAAATAAAGTAATTTGAATTACTTAAATAATCCCAAAATAAAGCCTAAGACCCTAAAATATACATAGTAACGACACTACTAAATTTGCACACTTATTGGTTGATTATTGCTACATTTACACCCTTATTAATTAATTATTACTAAATTTACTCACTTAAAATGTTAATTGTGATGGATATTGTCGTCCAATAACTTAGTTGTTATATTTGTCCATTTACCTTATATTCTAGGTAAAGAAAATAATATTTAACAAGTTCTAATGACTTATTAATAACAAGTGAGAGTAGTCCATTGACAAGTTATTGAAACTTGTTAAATATTATTTCTATTACTTATAATCTAATTGTGATTCTCTCTAATGATTTAATGGGATCTTTTAGTAATAATTTGCCTTTTTTTTGCCGAGATTTTCAGTAATAACTGGATTATAAATGTCTCTAAGAAAACCAGTTAGTTTTTCTTTTTAAAATTTTTTAATGTATTATTTTGAAAGCATGTGCGCACCTCGTGACCCTATTGTATTTCTCTCCATGCCCTGCCTCCGACCATGATCTGCTCGCACACTGAAGGCCGACGCAGCGGAAGCAGTACCCAGTTCTGAAATGGCGCTCAGAGCAGCCATACTTCGCCATGTCAAAGTTCCGGTGCAAACCTTTCCTCTTGCTGCTCCAAAATTGCAGCTCTTTAATGGTTTCTTCCGGTCCATGTCTTCGCACGACGATCATATCACGAAACAAGAAGTCACCGAGAGAGTCCTCTCTGTTCTCAAAGATTTCCCCAAGCTCGATCCTTCCAAGGTCTCACTCTCATCCCTTCACTGGCTTTATTGTGATTTTTAGTCTTACATGCTTCGGATTAATGTGAGAAAGGAGAAATGTGAAGTCAGAATCTTAAATCTGTCGATTTATGTTTTATGGGGTGATGCCGTACGGGTAGTATCTGAATCGGAGTGAAGTAAATTGAAATGTTGTTTTTAGAAGATCTTAATTGAATGAGCGAGTTGGGTAATATTATTCTGATGGAAATCGATTGAATTGTGATGATTTTCTCATTTCTGAGATTAGATGTGACAAGTGAATAATGCAGTTCAAGTAAATAAGGCACATGGGGTGAAATTATCGACTGCATTTGGTTAAGTTAGGTGAAATGCGTCGACTGCGATGTGGTGATAAATATTTTGGTTCATCTGCTGCACCTCTCTGTCTGACTTCCATCTGATTTTGAACCTTAAATTCAATGTGGTTTCTCTCTTTGGTAATTTTAGGTATATAGAAGAATCGATTCATAAAATTTCTGACATGGAGATTATTTTGGTGGTTGTACTATTTTAGGGTTATGTTTGACATCCCTCTGTAATTTTTTGGAAACTTTTGCTTACTCATACCTCTGTGACTGGAGATATCCATCATTTCTGAGAGCACTGGACTACCAAGGGCTTGTTTGGGAAAAATTTTCTCAAACGGTGCACGTAAGTCAAGACAAAAAGCATTTTAAAGTCCGTAAAAAATATCTCGAAATCTGTAAAATAATCTCGAAATCCGTAAATTCTTCTCGGATTTTGTAAATTCTTCTTGGAATCCGTAAAATCCTTTCTCTCAACAGATTTCCAAACATACACTAAACCATTTGTATGTCTTTCGGTACATTTTAGAACATATGAACTTTGCTGCCTTTGGAGGTTTTAATTGGAGACCTTGTGATGGCATACTGCATTGTTCTCTATTGAAGCAAATTACGTTTGACACGTTTTACAAAATTTGAAACCATTTTAGCTTGTCTCATCTGCTTGTTTTGTTTAGCTATTCAATAACATTTTGTTGAGAGGAAAAAAAATCTACTATGACAGAGTCTCATTTTGTCTTTTGGATGGTTTATCTTTCTTTGATACAGCCCTCCTGTGCTGACGCTTTCCTTCATCATTTTTTCTTGTTTCTTTGTGGTGATAGATGGCTTACATGCAATATAAATAATAATGTAGTTGTAACTGTTGACAGGAATAACTTTGTGAAATAACACTTGATCTTTTCCAATATGAAGTAATTTGCTTACGGTGCTCAGGGAGGTCTTAGTCACTTTTTCTTTTTTTGTACCTCTGTGTGCGTAGAGAGAAGGTTGATAAAGTATGGCTATTGGAAATATATTATGCGTAACCCTGAATATAAATTTTAGCTGATGTGTATAGTAGGCATTTTTTCAATCAGGACAAGTGCATTTAGTGATACTGTGGCCTTATTTCTTTAGAAGGTGTGATATTGAGGGTTGACATCTAAAATCGTCATTCACAAAACACACACACACACACACACACAATAAAAGCTGTTGTGAATTGTATAAGATTGATTTTTGTCTAAAACAGTTGTATATGATCCATAAATTGAGAGGATTGTTGTGAAATCAATGCTTAGGAACCAGACCAGATGGTTGAACCGGTTTAACCAGCCCCTGCCCTAATATTATAAACGTCTTGGTTTCATGCTTAGACCAGTTTTTGTGGTTGGACTACTTTGAATTGTTTTTAATTGGCTGTTGAGCCAGAAACCAGACTGGGTTTTAGAGAGAAGAACTTAATTTTTCTTCCCAAAAATACCCTCATTAACTTACCATGAAATCGGACTAATGGAATGCTGGAGTTTTTAACCAGCAGTTTTGCCCACCAAGTAGTCCTCTGGAAGTAATGATTTTTTGTGGCCTCCCAAACTATTTTTTGTTGGAGTGTTCCCCTTGGACTCTCAAAGGGATGAGGAAGCCTTTTAGAGCCAATGTTTGTTTAGAGTTTTACTTGTGGAAGGATAGTAATTGATATGTTGTTATCTTTTCTCTTTAATAGATTTTTTTGGCGGTACTAGATTATTTTTACTAAAGGATTTGAATGCTTCTACAAAACCCAAAGTAAAGTGCAGTCTTACAAGGCTAGCATGCCTTATTTTTGTAAGTTCAGAGAGTAATATGGAATAAAATCATATATGTTCATAATCAGGAAAGGGATATATATATATATATATATATGAGTAGGAGCCTAGGCATTAATAGCTCATAATGATGTAATAATATCCTAATGGAAAGATATTTGATTCTCTGCTATTTACATTGATGATGTATCCTAATACTCCCTTTCAAGTTGGAGCATAAATGTTTTTAATGCACAACTTGTTACAAAAGCAGTTAACCCGAACCCCATTAAGGGCTTTTGCAAGCAAATCCTCTAGTTGATCTCTAGACCTCACATGCCTTGTAGAAATAAAATTTTCCTTAATCTTCTCACGGACAAAGTGGCAATCAATCTCAATATGTTTTGTGCGTTCATAAAATACTGAGTTGGAAGCTATGTGTAGAGCCGTTTTATCAGGGAAAAGTGAGACACAACAGTTAAAGGTATGAATAAGCTTGTTAGGAGAAAGAAGATTAAAGACTAGGTCAGGTACATCCAATACTAAGGATAATTGAATAGGAGTGACACTAACGGTGCCGGAACCAAAGACACGTGAATCAAAACCATTAGCAATGGTAATATTTGGTGGGTTGGCATGTGAGTTATAGTGGAGAAGAGATTGCAATCACTTGTCATGGTATCAGTAGCACCTGAATCTATGATCCAGTTCTTAGAAGTTACAAGACATGTATTGGTATTACCTATTGCCATGAGACCTCAAACAAATGGGGTGTTTACCTACAACTCACGGTACTTAATCAACCATGCATACTCCATAGCAGAAATTATAACCATATCATTAGACGATGCAAAGATATTGGCATCTATAAAATACCCCAAGCCAAATTTGAGCGACCCACATACAATACTCAAACCGAAGGCTAGACCATATGTCACACCAAGGACAAGTGATCAACAAACGTTCAAACCAAAATAAATGGAGCAAGAAAAGCGTCAGCCACTCTAAGGGCGAAAATCCGAACAGCCACACTAGGGGCTTAATTAAAATCCCACAAGTCATTGTGTGATGCAAACAATGGCCAACAACAACAAAAACAAGACACCATACCAAGAACAACCAAAGAGGCATGTAAATGACGAGAGCACAAAACCAGAGAAAAGCTACCAAACCAAAGCACGAAACCTCTGGGGAAAGGATGAAAATGATGAGACGATGCCAACAAGGTGAAGTGTAATTGAAAACTCGTCGGAACGGAGCGGCACATGACAAGATGCCGAAACTCTAGACGGCGCGTGACACCCACACACTCACCGAATGACGACGAGTCTTTGGGGAACAGCCGATCGGAGCATTCTGAACCTCCCTGTGAGGAACATGTGACGAGGAGAGCTCACTCCAAAAACCCTTTGGTAAACGTGTTCTTGGCAGACAGAAAGAGCGTGGGTGGGAAAATCGAAGGCTTTGCTCTGATACCATGTAGGTTCAGAGAGTAATATGGAATAAAATTAGATATGTTCATAATCAGTAAATCGAAGGCTTATAATGACGTAATGATATCTTAATAGAAAGATATCTGATTCTCTACTATTTACATTGATGACATATCCTAATAATTTTCATTGTAGATCTGTCTTTTTCTACTTATTTATCCACATATCTATCAACAGAGGTATCATATTAGAGTTGCTTCCCTCTGTAATTTAATGTCCGTCCTCTTTCTCACTGGCTAAAATTGTTCACCCGTTCCTTCCATTTTGCCTTTTGGTCACGTAGCATTCTTGCACACTGTAATCATGAAGGCAAGGAGATACATTATGTGACTTATTATTTTTTCTATGAACCTCAGGTGACTCCAGATGCTCATTTCCAGAAAGATTTGGGTTTGGATAGCTTGGACAATGTGGAAATTGTGATGGCTCTAGAAGAGGAGTTCAAGCTGGAGATCCCAGACAAGGAAGCTGATAAGATTGATTCGTGTCATCTTGCTATTGAGTATATCTCTAATCATCCCATGGCTAGTTAGATGATGTGTTTCTCTTTTTATGTTTTTCGTTTCTTGTGTAATTTAACACCAATGCATGCTTCCACCCACCTTGTCTTCTAGAAGTTTCTGGAATATGATTATCTCATTTTTTTCCTTTTTATTGGAGTGAAGGGGGTGTGATCGTGGAAAATAATGTGAATTTGTTCAAGAATGCGTTGTTCATTGAAGAATTGGTTTCCAAAGGATTGAACTCTTAACTATGAAAATTTGGTATCTACCCTGCTGAATGTGTTAGGTGCTTACCTGTAAACCTTAGTGTTCATGAAAGCTTACTACAAATTGTGGTATTTTGCCTATTTTCACTCTACCATTAAGTGGGTGTTGACTACGTTGAATTAGAGTCCTCTAAAGTTACTTGAAGTTTGTTTGACCATGTACAAAACAGTTTGCCCGCACGCAAGATCGTCGGGTCAAATTACTTCGAAAAGATTGGCGGGCTTAATTTATCTATTGCTCAATGAGGTGCCATGAAATTTTGTGGTTTATTCCAAACAAGTGAAGGTCCTTAATTTTGAAGAAAACGAAGTGCAGGTCTCATTTTTTGCATTGAGTATTAAAAGTTGGCTGCAGTAGTTATGCTTCATCGAGAGTGAACACTGAACACTATTACTACCTATCTTCATTTTACAT
The DNA here is from genome assembly GCA_025593235.1 of Vachellia pachyceras. NCBI lineage: Eukaryota > Viridiplantae > Streptophyta > Magnoliopsida > Fabales > Fabaceae > Vachellia > Vachellia pachyceras. Next base: position 30,543 of record JANTPZ010153380.1, on the reverse strand, counting down.
AACTAAATTTGGGGATATTAAGAAACTTAGTTAAATTACTTGTAATAAATGTGTTTGTTTCCTTGAAATACCCTCTTTGATTATGTGTATTGTAACCGTCCTTTGACAGAAATTCCCTATTACATGCAACACATAAGAATAAATTAGAAATTGATGTTTAATCTTTAGGATGGGAGGTATTATTTAATGTAGGAACTAGATTAGTAGTAACTAATCCATAGAGATAAAAGAAATTGTGTAGATATTTGTAAAAAAAAATGTTTGTATATCATAAGCAATGAATTCCGAAAGATCTCAGCTATCCAACGAGCAATAGCTTCTGTTTAATATTCTATGGGTAAACCGAAAGCAGAGATCCAGGCCTTAAGATGATGAATGGAAATATTAGACAAAGTGTAATCTGGTTTCCATGCAGAAACCAAACACAAGAAGCTTTGAAGGTGCCAAGAGCCACGGTGCAACGGGCAAGACTGGTCTAATTCATGTTGGAAATAAATAACAAAATGGTTCTCACTAGATTACACAATTTCACCACCCATAACTGCTCTAAGGAAGCCACCTTCCTTAAAATCGATAATCCTACACAGATTTCTTTTTTTGGCCAACAGAAGCGTTATTCGTACACCTAAAAGAACGTATACACATTACTCAAGATGGCAAGCACATCTAGATTCCTTGGATTTCCACTACTTTATCTGACCTAGTTAATCTTTGATTACACATTTAACCTCATTCTTAATATTGAAAATCTGGATATTACACAATACACATCACAATCAAGGTTTGGCCTTGTGGTAGTGAACCAGATTGCATAAGCGAAAGCATTCTCACCAACGCCATAAAACAAATCATTATTTAAGAAGATCAAGCCTCAATCAATCACTTCCAAAATACTCAGATCTTTCAGTATTTCATTTTATGTCATGGTGGCCCAACTTTAGTGAGACTTGTCGAAACATGCAACAGTGTAACCATTGTCTCCTTGTGCATATTAGACATTTATTTTTCGCTTAGGTTTTGTTATAACAGATGCACTACAATATTTTTGAAGCTGTGGGAGTAAAAATAAAAGAATGAGAAAATCATAATTAAGGGTACAATGGGTAATCCACTTCATGGAAAAAGAATTCCTGATGAGTTTACTTTAAATTTTATTTAAATCTCTCATTCTCTTGGGCTACGCTGATCAAAATAAGAATCGTTTAGTTTAATAATTACAGAATCAAAAATAAAGTTAGTCTCTCAACTATTATGTTTTAAAATAATTTTTTTTTAAATTAAAAAATTGTTGAGTTTGAAATGAACCATTCACATTACAGATTTAATAGGTTGGGGCCGTTGATCAATTTGATGAGCACTCAAACTGATTGCTTCTTTTATCTTCACGTACAAAAACCTTCCTCCATCGTTCACTTCACACCAACCTCTCTCGTAGTCTGTTCACTGAGAGAGACCAAGAGATGAAGCTAGAGCTCATGGCATGAAGATTACTGAAGACCTAGGGTTATAAGGGCTATTCCATTTTGTGTTTATTTCAATTCAATAAACTTGATGTTCTTAGCTTTACGAATATATAGTTTTTTTTTCAAAGTTGGAAAAATCGGACTAGCCATTGAACTGATAAGAAAGTGGTTCAAGGATTGATTGGTCAAATCGAAGTTAAACTGATTATATTAAAATAATAGAACCTATTATATTATATTTTATTTTATAAAAATTAGTAGGTAAAACTTATAATATTATTTTATTTTAATTTTAAGAATTTAATTAAATATCAATAATAAAAATAATTGGGTTAAAATGAATTAATTTTATTTTATTTCCTCATGAGTAAATTTTCTTAAATGAAAAAATAGAGAATTAAATGCTAGTTTTGTTACTATAATTTTTTTAAAAAAAAATTAATGAACCACATCTTCAGCTTTGGTTCTATTTTTTTAGTTTTCTAGCTTTTGATTTTTTTTTAAAAAAACCAACCAGCCTGCAGTTGGATGGGTCGATAAAACTAAAAACCAGTTCTACGGTTTCTGGCCTGAACAAACTAATTGGTCCGGTCTGGCTTCTGTTTCTCTAGTTTTTTCCCTGGCCTAACATTTTTTTCTCCTTTTCTTAGAAAGCAATAACTACAAAAACAAAATTCTAGAAAACTAATTAAAAACAAAGCTAACAAAGATTCAAAAAAAAAAAAGCATGCTTAAAAGCAAATGAATTGAAATTAGGGAATCTCAAGCAATCGACCAAAACAGTCTTTAGGTAACTAAGTGAGTTGGTTGATGACCCAGAAGTTAGATTTTGTGCCTTACTTGTGGAAAAACTTGGTTAAAATCTTTTTTATAAATTGAATTTTAAGAAATTGGAAAGGGGAGATTATAAAATTTTAATAAAAAGAGATATGAGATGAAAGAGTAATAAAACTTACTTAAAAACTTGTAACCCTACTTTTGTAATTTTTTTTTATTTTTAAATTCAATTTAAAAAATTTCCCATCCCTCCAAACAGCCATATTTATGTCAGGGCCCAACATTAACGTGACTTGTGGAAAAAGTGGTATTATCCTCAACCAACTTGATTGGTTCAAATTATACCAATTGTCAGTTTGATTGGGAGGACTTCGACAGCCATGACGCTGACTCAAATAATGGTTTTAAAAGTAAACTTGGGATGTTTGAATAATTTTTTACGTGATTTTACGTGATCCATTATAAATATGTAAGGTGAGTTTTATCTCGATTTATGTGAAAGTACCTTTAAAAACCTAAAATATCTTTTGAATCCTCAAAATTATAGCTTCGTTTGACTCACCGAAACATTCTATTTGTTTTCACAACAAAAAAAACCATGGTTTTTTGGGGAGGGAACCATAGTTTTTCCGAAGGCAATGTTTTCCTATCTTTCAAAAAATTATTCTCCAAAGTTTATTTTTTTATCATTTGTATCACTTTTTTCTCCAAAAGCTAATTTAAACACATGCTAAAACGAAATTTATTGTAAATTTAACAAAATATGTAACAAGAAGAGTTTGAATTTTTTTTATCATTCGTTTAATTAATCAGTATTTATCAAGCAACTTGACTGATTCTGATATAACTATCAAATATGATGCATGGTTGTGCATTAATTCAGCATGGGGCTGGGATTATAACAGCCTCAGTGGAGTTTTACCTCAAACCCATGTGGGAAGAAAAGTGGGAGGACCCAACCTTTTTCTCAGCACATGGAGAGAAAATGAGAAGAACGCTTATTTTCCACTATTCATACTTATTATGTTGATCCATCTTTGTTGGTGTTAGTGCAGGAAAAGACTTAGAGGGGGTGAATTGGTCTAATTTAAAAATTTTAGATTTAAAAACAAATTTAAAACAATGAAGCAGAGAGATGAAGGAGAAGATGACCAAACAGATTTATCCTGGTTCGGTCCTTCTGACCTACGTCCAGTCCTCAGAGCACCTCTGAGCTTTCGTAATCCACTAAATCAAACCAATCAGGCACAACAGCCTTTTACAATGGAGAATCACGCTCCCCCTTACTATACGTAATCAAACAGAGTCTCACTCTCTCTGTTTTTCTCTTTTCTTTCAGACCAAAT
>JANTPZ010153380.1:15181-26937 GCA_025593235.1 Vachellia pachyceras | reverse complement strand
ATGTTAACTCTACTTTCTTTCACAGCCTCTATGCCTTCGTAAGCTATCTCTAGAGCATCCCACATGTCTTTGGCAGAAGGGAGAGTGCAGACTTTGAAAAAATCATCTTCATTCAGAGCTGCCTGCAACATAAGTACAGCCTTTCTGTTGAGATGAACTCTTCAGAGATCTTCACTATCAAACTCAGGACGAGTCTTAGGAGTTAGACCATCTTCCACTTTCATAGGCACATAGTTTCCCTGTACAAATACATCCCAAAGATCAATGTCGGTTGCTAAACTAAAGTTTTGAAACTTGATTTTCCAAAAAGAGAATTTTTGACTATTGAGGGCTGGAGGTCTGGTAATAGAGGCTCCGTCTGTAAGAATATGTTCACCAAATCCTGCCATGGATCTCTCTTGGAACTGTGAAGTTCTTTGCACAAGAGACCTGCTCTGATACCAAATGTTAGTGCAGGAAAAGACCAAGAGGGGGTGAATTGGTCTAATTTAAAAATAAATTTAAAACAATGAAGCAGAGAGATGAAGGATAAGATGAACAAACAGATTTATCCTGGTTCGATCCTTCTGACCTACGTCCAGTCCTCAGAGCACCTCTGAGCTTTCGTAATCCACTAAATCAAACCAATCAGGCACAGCAGCCTTTTACAATGGAGAATCACGCTCCCCCTTACTATACGTAATCAAACAGAGTCTCACTCTCTCTGTTTTTCTCTTTTCTTTCAGACCAAATCTCAACCCGATATATTCAAGGTCCCAACCTTGAATTAACTCTCAAATTTACAAAGGATTTTGCTCTAAGAATCTCTCTTAAAGAGTTGATAGCAATAAATGAAGTTCAGAATAAGAATTGAATGAAATCACAGAGAAACAGACTAAAGGCTTTTAATGCTCGTGAAAGAATTCTTGTTGTTGTTATCTCTGTAATGAATGCTGGTCCTTTTATAGATGAATCTTGATGATTTGTCCGTTAGACTGCATTCAATAGCCGTTACTCTCATCAACGACCAATTGCTTCTGCATTAATGGCATTTAATGCCTTTGAGTCAGTCGAGGTTGAAGTTGCAGAAGAACGTTAATATCTCCGAGTCATGAACCATGCCTTTGCTTCTTTTCCTATTTAATGTTTCAATCTGCTACATTTATGGGAGCAGTTAGAATTCAAAAATGTCGTTATACAAATAAGGAAAGTAGGTGTAATAGCGTAGGTATGGTGTGTGTCAGACTCAAAGCTGTCAGAGAGAGAGAGAGAGCTGGCACTCGAGTGAAAGATTTTGATACTCGAGTGTTGCTCAAAATATTTTCAAAGAAAAGCTTAACACTTTGATGAAGTACTCGAGTATTGAGTGAAAGTGTTTTGATAATGGTCAAATACTCGAGTGACAAATTCCAATGCTTGAGTGTTGATAATACTTTCTATGAATACTCGAGTGTTCTGTGCAGGTGATGAAAACATATCAGAATACTCGAGTGCAGAAATCACAATACTCGAGTGTTAGGAATACTTGAAGTGAATACTGGAAGTGTTGATATAGAGTGTTGATGAACAGTGAAAATTTTCAGCTCGACACTCGAGTGATGAAAAGCTGGTACTCGAGTGTTGATAATGCTGGCAGACAATACTTCCAGTGTTAGCTTCCAGTGCTGAGTGAAAAGTCACAACACTCGAGTGCTGAAAAACTGTGCTCGAGTGTTGTCTCTGCTGGAGGCTTTCACTTGAGGTATTGCTCAACACTCGAGTGCCAAAAATGTAATGCTCGAGTGTAGTCTTATGCTGTGAGCCAATGCTGGAAGTGTTAGCTGATAGTGTTGAGAAAAAATGGTCAACATTCGAGTGCTGAAACTCAGTACTCGAGTATTGGCAATACTTTCAGCCAATACTTGAAGTGTTGACTTGGAGTGTTTTCAAAAGGCCACAACACTCGAGTGATGTAAACCCAGTGCTCGAGTGTTGGCTTCTGCTATCAGCTTACACTTGCAGTATTCCATGACAGCATTGATTTGAAATACATTTTAGCCTAATGCTCGAGTACTAACTTCCAATACTCGAGCATTGGCAACACTCTATGCCAATGCTTGAAGTGTTCACTCAGAGTATTGATCAAAAACTCATTTTCAAAGTGCAGTACTCGAGTGCAACAACATAGTACTCGAGTATTGACAACACTTGATGTCAATACTTGAAGTGTTGCCTGAGAGTGCTGAATTTTCTTAAGTTAAAAAGGTGCAGTGCTCGAGTATTGAGTTCCAATGCTCGAGTACTGTCAACACTTTGACACAACACTCGAGTGACTTCATGAAGTATTGAATCAACATATTGAAACTTGGATTCTAAAATCATTTTTGCAATCTTTTATCATGATTTTGTTATCATCAAAACAAGATACCAACAGTTGGATCACTAAAAAAAGGCCAATTGCAATGATTACTTTGTAACAGTTTTAGGAAATGCTATAATGTATTATTTTTGTAATAGTTTTTAATCAAACCGCTATATATTTTTAACCCTTTAAATCACGTGACTGGAGAAGAACCTTAGTAGCAGTTTGGTTATAAAAATGCTACTAATTTGGAGTCACATTGGCACTAGGTGGTGGGTAGTAGACGTTAAAATAGTAACGTTAATTTACAGTGATTTTATATAACCAGATTGTTGCAAATTAAAAATGTGAGTACAATTTGTTTAAGAAAACTTATTTAAAATTAGTAACAGTTCTATAATATCTTCAAATTCAACAAAACTGCTATAAATACTATTACATAAACTACTATAAATTTAAATTTTAAAATTTAAAATTCAAGGTGAAAATGAGCTTTTAAAAAAATCAAATTTAAAATTAATAACCGTCTATAAATGCTATTAATTCAAAAAAACCACTACAAATGCAACCGGTACAAATACCATTACATAAATTGTTACAAATTTTAAATTTTAAAATGAGGAGTGTAAATATATGAAAATTAGCTTTTTTTTTTAAAAAAACCTAATTCAAAATTAGGAACGGTTTTATAATATTACAAATTCAATAAAACTGCTAAAAATACAAACCGTTATAAATATCATTATGTAAACCGTTGCTAAATCTGAGAGACATCTTATAAATACACTATCTCTCCCATTTGGTTTTTTGCTCTACTCGTCCTCATTCTTCTTCTCTCTTGTTCAATTTAATCATCATAATTCAGGGCCCAACATTAACGTGACTTGTAAAAAAAAGGGTACCACTATGTCAATTTGTAATAAATTCTCTCAAGTAACTTGACTGTTTCAAATTATACCAATTGTGAGTTTAATTGGGAGGACTTTTATAGCCACGACGCTGACCCAAATAATGGTTTTAAAAGTAAGCTTAGGGATGTTTGAACAATTTTTTAAGTGATTTTACGTAATTCATTATAAGTATTTGAGGCGAATTTTATCTCGATTTGTGTAAAAGTATCTTTAAAAACCTAAAATATCTTTTAATCCTCAAATTATAGTTTCATTTAACTCACCGAAACATTCTATTTGTTTTCACAATCTATTTTACCAATAAAACCATGGTTTTTTGGGGGAGGAAACCATTTTCGGATGGCTATGTTTTCCTGCTTTTAAAAAATCATTCTCCAAAATTTAATTTTTAAAATTATTTGTATCACTTTTTTCTCAAAAAGCTATATTTCAAGAGCTAATTCAAACGCATGCTAAAACGAAATTCATTGTGAATTTAACAAAATAATTTATCAAACAAGAAGAATTTGAGTTTTTCTTTTCATCATTCATTTTATTAATCAATATTTATCAAACAACTTGACTGATTCTGATATAATTGTCAAATATGATATGCATGGTTGTGCATTCAGCATGGCGCTACGATTATGGCAGTCTCATCGGAGTTTTACCTCAATCCAATGTGGGAAGAAAAGTGGGAGGACCCAACTTTTTTCCATGCACGCTGAGAGAAAATGAGAACAACAATTATTTTCCATTATTTATCCTTATTATGTTGATCCATCACTGCAAAAAAAAAAAAGACCAATTCTCTGTGATTATTTTTTTACAGTTTTAGGAAATGCTACAATGTATTGTTTTTGTAACAATTTTTAATCAAACCGCTTTATATTTGCAACCCTTTAAATCACGTGATGCAAATTAATAACCAAACAACTACTAATTTAGAGTCACATTGATGCCATGTAGCGAGCAGTGAGCATCAAAATAATATCGTTAATTTGTATTGTTGCAAATTAAAAATGTGAATATGAGCTTTGTTTTAAAAAAACTGATTTAAAATTAGTAGCCGTTATATAACCGGTACAAATTCAACAAAACCAATACATATACTGCTATATAAACCGCAATAAATTTGAATTTCAAATTTTAGAATACGGGGTGAAAATTAGTTTTTCTAAAAAAATGAGATTTAAAATTATTAGCCATATATAACTACTACAAATTTAAGAAAATCACTGTAAATGCAAATTACTACAAATAGTGTTACATAAACCGCTACAAATTTGAATTTTAAATTTTAAAATGCGGATGTACATATATGAAATTAACTTTTTTTCGAAAAAAACATCTGATTCAAAATTAATAACGATTCTATTCTGCTACAAATTCAACAAAACTAATATAAATGTAAACCGCTGCAAATACTATTATGTAAACTGTTACTAAATCGGACATACATCTCCCATTTGGTGTTTTGCTCCACTCGTCCTCACCCTTCTTCTCTCTTCTTCATTTTAATCGTCATTCGTCTTCGTATTAATTAACCTACACATTCTTACTTTCTAACTTTTAATAAATATCTTAAATGTTTCTTATTTATCTTTATTACCTTTTATCATACCAATGCTATCTTATTGTGATTTTATGTTTATTGAATATTGAATGAGGCCCTCACTGCTACTGTATTAATTATCATCAAGTCTTCACGTATACGCCTTTCTTTCATCTTTTTAATATATAATAATTCAAGTTAGTCGATAAATAAATATCATGTGTTCAAAAATTAATGCATATGAAAGAAATGGGAGGGGTGACACCTTACTGTTACACGTACAAAATTTCTAACAATTTTCAAAGACATTGTCGGTTTTCCACGGTAAGGCAAAAAATCTGACTACTAGGTCATCAGCCAACTCAATCGGGCGCCATGTTTTTAATCAAGATTCTGCTTAAAATTAACATGAAAGAACTGCACAGGTACGCATAGCTCTCTGCTTGCCTACCACATGGCGTTTTTGAGCTCTGCTCTGCTGATAATTATATTTGTCTCAGCTTTGCCTTCACTGTGTTTATCTTCTTCCTCGAACAATTTGTTGTCCCTATTGGTGGAGAATCCAAAACATGTTATCAAATCAAGAAATGGCAATTTCACAGCTGGGTTCTATGGGGTCAGTGAGAATGCTTTTGCTTTTGCTATCTGGTTCACTGAACCTCAAGTCCAAAACATAACAGTCATTTGGATGGCGAATCGCGACGCCTTGGTGAATGGAAGAGGCTCGACGCTCACTCTCCGTAGCAATGGAAATCTGGTTTTGAAAGATGCAGGTCAGGTTGATGTTTGGGCCACGGACACAACTTCGTTGAAATTTCCACAGTTGATTCTGCGTGATGATGGTAATCTCGTTCTTCATGAACCCCCCAATCATATCGCCTGGCAAAGTTTCGATTTTCCCGCAGACACACTTGTTCCTGGACAGAGGCTTACCAAACACAGTAGCCTTATCTCCTCCTAAAGACAGATGTTGGGATATGGGCCACCCTTGATGGATTAGGCCCAAATCTATAGGCTAGGTCAAATACGTAAACCTAAACCCTAGTGGGAAGTTACAAGATAAGTGTGTGGCTCCCCAAAGGCGGCAGACATAACACACAGAGAAAATAAGTTTTCTCCCTTCTCTTTTTCTCTTTCAGAGAATCATCCATCTCCTCTCCTCTTACCTTCAGTGTATTTGTTGTGTATCATATTCGGATCCACTCTTGTGATCCGTCTTCCGCGTGGGTATCTGCAGATTCGTAATTCGGCATCTCCAGGTACGCCCGAAATCCTTTAGTGGTATCAGAGCTTATAGGTTCCTAGGCATTTCTCTTCCGCACAAATATGAATTATTGTTATTTTAATCATGAAAATTTGAGTATATGATTAAAGTATGTCTATTACTATGATCTTTTGCTTACCATGCATGCTCTATGGCAATTACTCACTGTTCATGAATTTATACAAGCATGTTTCATTAAGATAAATGTGTATGCATGTCTAATGCTTTCTTGTATAGCATGTCGTTTTGTTTTTCGGTTCAGATTTCAAGCATATATGTGATTTATGTGTATATTTGGTATGAAATCATATGCCTCTAAACCGAAACGATGAAAACGAAAAACAAAACGGGAAAGCGAATCCAAAAATATAGAGATAAATTTGGGTCCTCATAAAACATGCGTTTTAGGTTTAGTAAACATGTCCATAGTGTAGATCTCTTCAAGACGAGAACGTGGTTACCCAAGAACGCGTAAAACGGAAACCGGACGACGGAGTTACGGAAGAAAAATGAGTTACGAATTCCATCACGTTTTCCAGAAAAGGAAAAAGATGTAGGCTCCAAAAGTGCTCCCATTGCGTAGATATCGTCGAAACGATGAAATGGACACCTAGAACGTGAAAAATGGACGTCGGACGGCGAAGATATGGCCGAAAAACACATCGGCGTGATGGGTGAATAGTAACCGGCAAAAATTTTTAAAAAAAATGCAGCGGCGGCTGAGGTGCAGAGGACCGGGTCGAAACCCAGTAGGTTAACCCGACCCGAATGGGATTGGGCCATGGGTAGCCCAATCCGAAAAAAATATAAAAAAAAACTATTTTCGGTCTGAGCCAGAGAGGCCCAAACCGAAAATTAAAAAAAATAATTCATCAATTGGGTCAGAGAGGCCCAATTGAAATTAAAAAAAAAAACCAAAAACTCATTGGGCCAGGCGAGGCCCAATACCAAAGAAAAAATTTTTTTTGACAGACTGGGCCAGAGAGGCCCAGACTATGAAAAAAAATAAAAATATATACATATTATAATATTTAATTAAAAAAAGAGGGGAAGAGACCACGTGGCGACTGAGGCCACGTGACACATCCGATGAACACATGGACTACCCTATCAAAACCACGACGGCGAGTGGAGAAGAATGGGCCGGCGCGTGTACGGAACGGAGGCTGATATGGCGGCACGTGGCTTACACGCGCCACTACCCGAGAGTGGGCTTCGTCCAATTTTCGAATTTTTCAAGGAATTTATCTTCCCGAGGCACGTGGGAGCGCGTGCAAGCCCTAAATGAGACACGGTTTGTTCCTAAAAATCCTAAAATTTGAGATCTTCATTTTGATATGATATTTGCCTACTTTCCAGGCAGTTCAGGATCTATTTTGTGGAAAATCAGTGTTTACTTAAGGATTTTTTGAGAATTTTTCGATGTAAAAAACTTCAAATCCATTTGTTTTTGAAATAATGGTACAAGAGTCTCAGATAGCACTGAAACACAGTCTTATGGACTAGTATACATTGAATATGTTGATAAACATGTTCATAACGAAGATCCTGAATTTAAAACAAAAAAAAAAGGTTTGAAGAGGGTTTTAAGGAAAAACCATTTGAAGATGATCTTGAGGAACTCCTTAAGGGAATATGAGGGAGACACTGAAGAGGATCCAGAAGGGGTCCTACGAGGTCAAGAGGAACCTCAAGAGGTATACTCCGACCCAAGTCCTAAGTCCTCGTTCTCATTCAATTTAAAACTTCGAGATTCAGATGAGGAGGTCAATCAACCTTTTTCCCGCTCCATGGCTACTACAATAGCTGAATATAATAAAATGAGAACAGCCGAAGTATAAAAAAAAATCCAATTTGGCATATTGTTATCTATGTCAACGGCATAACTTATAATGAGACTGCAGAATTCTATGTGAATATCATGATGAAGTATCGTGCAGCATTTAGAGCTACATGCACATTCACATTAACAACCATGTGGGTTGATGCAGTAAAGAAAACAATGAAACTTATGCTGAACAAAAACCAATACTTTAAAAGACTGAGGAAATAAAAGTCGATTATTGTATTGTAAATATATAAAGACGTATTGTGCTTTAGATTTATGTGTTTACACTCTATGTTTTGTTAATATGTTTATAACATGACTTGGTATATGGTTATGAATAAATGCATTGTGAAATGTGACATGTTTAGTTCATGTGAATTGTTGTGGAATCGCTATTATTATTCACATGTATGTCACCTTATTACACTTTTGATAAGTGGGAGCTTTTAGAAAATGAGACTTCTAAAAGTTGACGATTCAAGAAGTACTTATAAGATTCTTGAAAGAAATAATGTAGTTACTAGTGTTTGTGTGATGGGAGGTACAAATGTATTCTCCTTATCACAGATCTGGTAATCAAATTATCTTCTTGTTAAGAATAATATAAGTATAGGACATTGTATACTGTGTTGTGCTACATAATCGCTAAAAACTCAGCTATATGAGAAAACATTTCTTGATAAAATACCCTATCACCTCATACTAGAAAATGGCAACAAAAAGCATAACTGCCAAGTTGAATGAAGGAGATAAGTTGAATGGTGACAAATGAGATATCTGACACCGTAAGGTGCAGTATATATTAGAGGAACATAGGACCTTGAGCCATTGACCACCATTTTGGTGGAACATGAAGCTAGAACTTCAACCCATCGTAAGGGAAACCAGGAGTTATACCAGGTATGGAAAAATGGAATAGTATTGCAAGAGTTACCATGCTGAGAATAATGCTAAATGACCTAATGTGTCAATTTGAAAAAGTCCAATTGCATATGCCATATGGGCAGCTCTCAGAGATGAGTTTGGTGGAACTTCGACCACTAAGCTTATGACGCTGACAATCAAGTTTGACACGTATAAGCTTCCGGGTATTACGTCAATGAAGAAGCACATTCGAAACATGTTAAACATGATTAGAGAGCTTCAGGAAGTTGGACTTACAATGACTGATGAGCAGCAAATGCAGGCTGTGATCAGATCACTTTCCCTAGTTGGGAACGTATGAAAGTAAACTTAACCCATAACGATAACATCATCACTTTCAATGATGTTGTGAAGCACCTTGAGTTTGAGAATGAACGCTTGGAGTCATATAAAACTTCTGAGCATGCCTATTACACCAAGGATATAGGCATTTCCAATGCCAAGCCCGATTTTAATAAGGGCAAGAAACTTCATGGAAAAGATAGGAAGGATGTCTCTAAATTTAAAAGGGGCGAAAGTAAAGGTTGACCTAAATGAGGTCAAATACTATGCCTGCCAGAAGTTTGGTTACTTTGCGAGGGACAACCCTGGACAAAATGATCGTGGAAAGACTCAAACTTAACTGACCATGTAACGAAGGATCAGGGATCCCTCGTGGATTACCGTCGGTTACCGCATTAATGCCAATGGCTTTATGTTAGCAATAACGCAAAAATCGAGGTTAAAGGCATAGGCACCTGCAGATTAGCTCTGCGTGGTGGAAAAATCTTAATCTAACATGATGTGCTTCATACACCGAACATCCGACGGAATTTGGTTTCTGTACTGTGTCTGTTGAATTACAGGTTTGATGTGAACTTCATGACCAAAGGTGTTGACATTCTTAGCGACAAAACCTTTTACGGTTTAACTTCCCTTTTAGGAAAGACCTTTGTTATGGATATTATTGGTGATTTCAACTTGCATGACTGTTTCGCTAGTTCTCCAATATAACAGTTGGTATAAATATCTGGCATGCTAGACTATAGCACATAAGTTAGAATCGAATGATCAAACTAGCAAAATATGGTTTGCTAGGTGAACTCCAAACATGGAGATGGCCTTACGTGAAAATTGTTTAGCTAGCAAGGTAACTAGAAAACCTTTCGATATGGGAACTAGAGCTTAAAATCCATTAGACTTAGTCCATTCTGATATATGCGGTCCCATGAGCGTGAGGGTGAGACATGGAGCTTGGTACTTCATTACCTTTACTGATGACTTTTCACGGTATGGTCACGTCTATTTAATTTCACAAAAGTCTGAAGCACTGGAGTGTTTTAGACAACATATGAACGAAGTAGAAAATCAAGTAGAACGTAAAATTAAAGTATTGCGTACCGACCGAGGTCGTGAATACTTATCCGATCAGTTTAAACAGCTCTGTGAAGAGAAAGGGATAATTAGATAGCTAATTATCCCTGGCACCCCACAACAAAATGGTGTGTCAGAAAGAAGAAATAGAACTCTTCTAGACATGGTTAGGTCAATGATGGCTCAAGCAAGCTTACCTATTTCATATTGGGGCGATGCTTTATTAACAACGGCCTTTATACTTAATCGTGTACCCTCAAAAACAGTCAGTTCCACACCCTATGAATTGTGGACAAAACGCAAGCCCGATTTAAAAATCTTAAGACCCTGGGGTCAGCTGCATACGTTCACGACGATTCCCACAGGCATGGGAAATTGGGTCCAAGAGGAAAGAAATGTATCTTTATAAGGTACTCAAAAGAATCCAAAGGATACATTTTCATTGGGGAAAACGAAGATGGAACGGTGACTGAAATTGAATCAAGGGATACTGCATTTTTGGAAAGTGAATTTCCTGGTAGAGGAGAAATAATAGATCGAACAGTATTTCTTTATGAGAGAGAAGAACAAAGTAGTACAGATCGATCTAATGATCACCAATCGTCTCAATATATCGATCTGAGTGGGAGATCAGAAGGCTCAGAAAGGCCTTTACCGAGGCCGAGACAGAAGAAATGAAAGAGACAAGAGGTTTCTGCAAGAAGGAGTGACAGGGGAAATGTACCCAAAAGTGCTTCCCAATAGAAGGGGAAGTACTCATGGTCACTCCGGATGAAGATGATGAGCCACGTTCTGTACATGAAGCCTTGTCATGCCCTGCCAAGGATGAATGGAAAAAGGCAATGGAAGAAGAGATTGATTCAATGAACAAGAATCAAGTCTGGGAACTCGTTGATCTATCAAGAGGTCGAAAGACCATTGAGAACAAGTGGGTTCTCGAGATAAAAAGAAAAGCGGATGGATCAATTGATAAATACAAGGCACATCTAGTAGCAAAGGGGTACACACAACAGGAAGGTATCGATTACGACGACACCTCCTAGCCTGTTGTACGCTTTAATTCAATAAGGCTAATTCTGGCAATAGTAAACAGTTTAGATCTGGAATTACATCAAATGGATGTGAAAACTGCATTTCTAAACGGAGACTTGGATGAAGAAATCTATATGGAACAATCATTAGGTTTCGTAAAGAAATGTTTAGAGAGCAAAGTTTGTAAGCTCAGAAGGTCCATTTATGGATTGAAACAATCATCCAGACAGTGGTATTTGAGGTTTCACAAGGCGATAACCTCATATGATTTTAAGATGATTGAAGATGACCACTGCGTCTACGTCAAGCGGTTTGATGATAACTTTGTGATATTATCATTATATGTAGACGATATACTATTGGACGGAGATAACCTAAATTCGATCTTAGCCGTTAAGGAATGACTGTCGTCGAACTTTGAGATGAAAAACATGGGAGAAGCAAAGTACATACTTGGAGTTAAAATCCAAAGAGATCGTTCAAAGAGAGTTCTATCTCTTTCACAGGAGAATTACATTAAGAAAATTCTCGAGCGATTCAACATGAGTGACTTCAATCCCTTAGACACCCCGGTAGCTACTGGAGTTAGC
>JANTPZ010153380.1:0-15161 GCA_025593235.1 Vachellia pachyceras | reverse complement strand
GGTCTTTACCGAGACCGAGACAGAAGAAACGAAAGAGACAGGAGGTTTCTGCAAGAAGGAGTGACAGGGGAAACGTACCCAGGAAGCGCTTCCCAATTGAGGGGGAAGCACTCATGGTCACACCGAATGAAGATGATGAGCCACGTTCTGTACATGAAGCCTTAACGTCCCCTGCCAAGGACGAATGGAGTAAGGCAATGGAAGAAGAGATTGATTCAATGAGAAAGAATCAGGTTTGGGAACTTGTGGATCTGCCAAAAGGTCGGAAGACCATTGGGAACAAGTGGGTTCTCAAGATAAAAAGAAAAGCGGATGGATCAATTGATAAATACAAGGCATGTCTAGTAGCGAAGGGGTACACACAACAGGAAGGTATCGATTATGACGACACCTTCTTGCCTGTTGTACGCTTCAATTCGATAAGGCTAATTCTGGCAATAGTAAATAGTTTAAATCTGGAGTTACATCAAATGGATGTGAAAACTGCATTTCTAAACGGAGACTTGGATGAAGAAATCTATATAGAACAACCGATAGGTTTCATTAGGAAAGATTTAGAGAGCAAAGTTTGTAAGCTCTGAAAGTCCATTTATGGATTGAAACAATCATCCAGACAGTGGTATTTGAGGTTTCACAAGGTGATAACCTCATATGATTTTAAGATGATTGAAGAAGACCACTGCGTCTACGTCAAGTGGTTTGATGATAACTTTGTGATGTTGTCATTATATGTAGACGATATACTGCTGGCCGGGGATAGCCTAACTTCGATCTTAGCCGTTAAGGAATGGCTGTCATCGAACACCTTGGATTTGGGAATGAGAGTACGAATCCTGTGTTGATATACTGCGATAACATTGCAGCCATAGCCTACACGAAAGACCCAAAATATCATAGCAAGACAAAGCATATTGATATTAAGTATAATTTTGTGAGAGATTATGTAGCGTAGAAAGTGATTAATGTACAACATATATCGACCAAGAGTATGGTCGCAGATCCCCTGACTAAACCAATAGCTAGAGAAGTGTTTAAGAAACATGTAAGGGCTGTTGGTATGTGCAAAATGTAATGTTACAGACACTATGTATTGAATTTACAATTGAAGTATGCAATTATTCATCATTGATTTATGTGTCTATGTACAAGTATACAATGTCTAGTATGTCGTACAGGCAGGTGAGGTAGGCTCTCTCACACGAGCTACCGCCTTTGATACTCAGGAGGAGTATGCAAAGATGAGACACTTGTATTCACCAATAAGGCAGCAGGAATGCTTATATGGTAGAGAAGAAATACAAATTGTATCGCCTCGGCAACTGTGTAGCATGTCGGGATGAGATCCAATGTATATAACTATAAAACATGGATCGAATCATGGGAACCCGCTCCCATGATGCCTGTTACCAGACAACAAATTCTTCAATACTGACATCATATGAGAATGAGACATAGAAGAATTTGGGTTTAGATGTTGAGAACATCTAGACTAAAAGTCTGTACGGTGTTAATAGTAAGTATTAAAATAATGTACACTCTTATAGTATAAGAGAAACACCGTAGCATGTGATTCATACCACATGTGTTATAGAATTGCAAAAGGAAAGCAAGTGAATGGATCCCTGCTTTTTTGCTTGTGACTCCCAAGAAATTAATATTTTTACTTATGTCCTTTGACTTTGACATTATCATGGAGGTATACTTCAATGACTGATACCTTAACGTACATCCTACTATCATGATAGATGCGATACAAGGTACCATGTTAGAAAAGCGGTTGATGTATATCAAAATGATATATGGGCGAAAGGAAGATTACCTGATAAATACACAACTATGCCGGTGTCTGTGATATGTCCCTTATGATATCAACTTGGAGATTCATAAGTGTGGACACCACGCATACGAGAAAGTCGATATAAGTTTTATGTTGACTTGAGAGGGATTAGATTCATCAAGTGAAAGTGTATTTTGGTTAAATCTAAGACATATGAGGCATAATAACCAGATTCAAGCTACATGAAGAAAGATTGTCTTGTGCTGGTCCTGTGAAAAGGATTTCTAGTACAAACATCTAAAAGACGTCATGCCCATGCGGTCACGACAAAGCACCTAGTATGAAAGGAAGAAGAGAGGAAGACGAGGCCCACAATTCCTAATCCACCAAGTGTGAGTGGGAGATGTTGGAATATGGGCTAATCCACCCTTGTTGGATTAGGCCCAAAAATGTGTTTTGGGGCAAAAGTGCGAATAAGAGAATTTGTGGGAACAAAGTTGTAATATTCCCAAAAGTGTGAATTTGAAAATTAGATCCTATTTCGTGGGAACAGTTTTCTGATGGGCAGCTATATTCTTTTAATTAATAAAGGTAACTATCACGTTCTCATCAGAACACAATAGACAGGAGACACAACCCATGAAGAAACTTTCTTTTCTCCCGCTTCCCTTCTCTGAAAAGTTCCCTTCTCCTCTCCTCTCCTGGGGTGCATTTGCTGTGTATCATATTCAGATCCACTTTCGTGATCCATCTTCTGTGTGGGTATCTGCAGATTCGAGATTTGAAATCTACAGGTACGCCCGAAATCCTTCATTTCCAAAATTACTATTTTACCCTTACTCTTTATACTTAAAGACCTTTATGTCATTAACTCTTTATCAAATGACAAATAGGTCCATTTCCCAGGGGGTCACCCATCCTGGAATTGATCCTGGGGCAAGCACGCTTAACTTTAAAGTTCCTACTGACTTCCATCCACCAGGCCAAATCTGATTCCGTGACTTTCGACCCAACAACATCAACTTGTTCCGTACTTTCTATCCATGGGCTCTAACTTGACTTTTGACCACTGGTTTGACCCTTTTTATCCAATGACCATATTACCCTTGATCTTTATACTTAATGACATCTATGTCCCTATCTTACATTCTTAGTAATTTCAAAGCCTTAGGACTAATTTGACCAGGGTCTCTTTGGTCCATTAACATCTTCTCTTTCAGTACTTTTATTTCTGGGTCATATCTTACCTCATAACTATCAGTTTAGTCTCTATTTCAATTTATAGTAAAGGGTGGATATTACAGAAGGCCTTGAAATCTATTACAGTAGTCATACAATGACTCATCAAAATCTTGGCATGCGGAACAAATCTCCTTTCCATAAATGACGTTCTTGAGGCTGGAAAATACTTCTCCAAAAATGCTTTCCTTAGGTTACCACAGCTTTGATAGGCATTGGCTACGTGCCTTGGAAGACTCATGAACCATTCTCTTGCCTTCCTTTCCAAGGATAGGTGAAAAACCTTCCATAGAACTTGGTCAAGCGAGGCTCCAACTAGCTTCATGCTCTGGTAAATCATAGATGATGATTGCAAATGGATATATGGGTCCTCTCCTGGCATACCATGGAATTTAGGAAGAGAATTAATTATTAATCCTTTAATCTCAAAATTAACATCATAATTAGGGCAAGCGGTAGTAAATGGATAATAAATCACATCAGAGGTTGTGGCTTCCCTAATAGTCCTTCTTCTGTTATGTCCATTATTATCCCCTATTCTTTCCTCTTCACCATTTCTTCTATTACCATTCCCCGGTTGATTTTCATTTATGTTCTAGTTTTGGGGGTTGGGTTGATTCTCAGCCATTATATTTTCTACAGACTCTCCTAAATTATCTACTTTGCCTATACTAGACTCTCCTAATTCTGTACCTAATTCTCTAACTACCTTGCCTTTCTCTTTTCTTTTATGAGCATTACGTCTCTCCCTAAACGTTCTCTCAATCTCGGGATCATAAGGTTCTAGCTGATTCTTTTTGGTCATACAAGAGTAAAACAAGGCACGAGAAAGCTAAAACAATTTGAAACACACTAAAAAAATGAAGTGGGTGTGTGAGTGCGTGAATGAGTATGTATGAAAAAATATGTATGATTGAAGTGTATGTGTGTAATGAAAATATTAAACAAGTGGATGAAGTATGAAAAAAGAAATTTTGGTCGCAACTAAAGTAATATTGCATCACGGGGAAAAGTACCCGAGAGGGTAAAATAGGTGAAAATTCAGATTTGGCCACGGCGAAATTATACTTTAGTCATGGCAAAGAACACCTGAGAGGAATCTCTCACTAAAAATGCAAGTTACGTCAAGGCGCACTATACTCGAAAAGGTGTTTCTTTGTCGAATTCAAGTATGTCGAAGCGAAAATGCAAAAATTATGCAAAATACAGATGAAAGCTAGTGTAAATGCTAGTCTTCCTAAAATGCAATTCTATGATATGCACAAATTGATCCTATGTTATAAACAGATGCAAAATGAATAAACAAAAATACAGAATTAACAAACAAAAACACAATCTAAACTAATGGCTAACTCAGCTCCCCAGTAACGGCGTCATTTTTGATCTGACTAAGCCATATATTATAAAATTTTATCGTTGTCTAGCCTTGAAAATGGATCAAAAAATTTGTGATTTTCAAGGATTGCACAGGGTGCAGCCCTAGGGTCGTTCTCTCCAGAGCTTTGTCTACCACTATATTTCAGCTTGTGTTTAAGTAAGTTTTCCAAATGAATGTTGTTTTTTATTTGAAATAACTATGTACCTAAAGGCTGAATGCAAATTAGGATTTCTTTCTAGTATTTTTGAATTGAGGGAAAGCAAAAAATAGAATTGAGTGTAAAGTATGGATAATGAAGTTTCGCTTGAAAATGAATTAAACCATCATAGTTCGCAAAAGATTAGGCAAAGGTATCAGTTTTCGCACTAAGTTTTGTAATTAAAACCGCAACAATTCACTGGTTCAGGAATTCCATGTAATGAACTCCATTCTATGAAACCCTTTGAAAACACCTAGTGTGTGTATGGAAATCACGAAGTAAAAAATCCAAATCGCTTAATATTGCCTCTAAAATCAAGCACAACTAGGAAGATAGAAGAGAACAATAATGATTCCATTGAATAGGTAGGAATGCGACTTCATCCTACCACGTCAAACACAAAACAAGTTTGATACACAAATAATTCAAGTTTGGCTCGACCAAGACCAAGCATTTACATACAAACTACAAGTCCTAACTCAGAAACTATGTAATTCATATTATAAATGCAGATTGAAAACTAATACTCCCCTTTCGGCACTTCGAACTCAGGCTATCTTCATCTCCAAGAGGAAGGGAGATACTCAGCTACTCATATAGTGTGAAATCGAACTCTGAATGAAAGATTGAAGCATCATGATGGATTAGGGATGAAATGGAATGGTAGTAGGGTTTTGATAAGTAGAGAGAATGAGAAAATGGGAATGGAATGGTTCTCTACCTCCTCCTCCTTTTTCTCCTTCAATACTCACCCTATTTAGGTCATAATAACCGTCCAGTGTCAGATCCAAGAAGATGGGTTGAGTTTTGTTTCCATTTGGAGCCTGATTCGTTGCTGCTACGCGATATTCGTCGCGGTGGACATGGGATTTTGTCGCAGCGAACCTCTCCCAAGTATTCAACCTCGTCTTTTTGAACTTTGGCGCAGCGAACTTTCCAGAGCTATCTTCTAATGTTCTTGTTCAGAGTTCCTGAAATGAAATAGTAAATATTTGAAGTATCATTTGCTCATGATGGAATTAAGCACAATTGTATCATTATTCATGATAGATGCACCCATAATTACACTAATCCAAATCAACAACTCTAAATCTCAAATTAAGCATAAAAAGGGTCAAGGACTAAAATTGAATAAAAAACTCAGAAATTTCAAGTATAAAAGTGGTAAAAATAAGGTTCAATCAGGCTGCCAGAGTCAGCAAAGCATAACACTATCTAGGTGATAGTGGATAGATTGACCAAGTCAGCATATTTTCTCACTGTTCATACCAACTGGCCGCTGACGAAGTTAGCAGAGACGTATGTTAAGGAGATAGTAAGATTGCACGGGGTACCGAAGAATATAATCTCAGATCGAGATCCTCATTTTACGTCGAGATTTTGGAAATCTTTGCAAGAGGCCCTCGGATTTAGATTAAGTTTTAGTATAGCTTTTGATCCACAGACAGATGGACAATCAGAAAGGATGATTCAAACGCTCAAGGACATATTGAGAGCGTGTGTGCTAGAACTCAAAGGAGCCTGGAGTGTGTATTTGCCATTGGCTGAATTTGCCTATAACAACAGTTATCACTTTATGTTGGACAGAGCTAAAAGAAAGAGACATGTACGATCTAGAATTAGTAGATCGTACAACTGCTAAAGTCGAGATGATAAAGAAGAAGCTTTTAGCAGCTCAAAGTCAACAAAAGAGTTATGCTGATAAGAGAAGATGACCCTTGGAGTTTGATGCCAGAGATCGTGTTTTTCTCTGAGTATCTCCAACAATAGGAGTTGGTCGGTCTTTGAAGACAAAGAAGCTTAGTCCGAAGTATATTGGGCCGTTCCAGATTATAGATCGAGTGGGACCAGTAGCCTATCGGCTAGCCTTACCCCCAAATTTAAGTTTGATTCACAATGTCTTCCTTGTCTCCCAGCTAAAGAAGTACAATCCTGACCTAGCTCATGTTATAGAGCATGAAAAGGTGGCATTGAAAGATAACTTGTCATATGAAGTCAGACCGTCCTGTATAATTGACTGCAAAATGAAGCATCTTCGGAATAGAAACATCTCGATGGTCAAAGTAATATGGCAAGGGCCAGCAGCTGAGGAAGCTACCTGCGAAATGGAGGAAGACATAAAGTACAAATATCCAGAAATATTCAAATAAGGTATGTAAATTTCGAGGACGAAATTTATTTTAAGGGGGTAGAAATGTAATATCCACATTTCTGTAGCTTGAATTAAAGACTAGACTGATAAATTATGCAATGATCTAAGGAAAAATATAGAGGAAAATGCCTAAAGGAAAGAAAGATCATAATTGACTAAGTCCCTAGTCTTAAGGATTCTAAAAAAAATGACTAAGGGTAAAATGGTCATTTTGCTTATATAACAAGGGTGAAATGGTCATTTTGATTAAAAGACCTTAGGCATAAAATGTCATCAAATAATAAGGATATTTTGATATGGTCAAAGTCAACTAAAAAGTCAAAGTCAATTCAAAAGTCAAAGTTGGCCAAAAATGTCAAAAGTTAACCAAGGGTAAAGTTGAAATTAAGAAAGAGTAGAAAAGTGATGGCATTTTAATAATTAAGAAAGAAATAAGAAGGTAGTGCCATTTTCGTAAATAAGTGGAAAAAATATAGGCAATAGCATTTTCGTAATTAAAGGATTTTGGAGTTAAGGACGACTGAGAACTAATTATTTGAGGTAGTAAGAGTTCTCAAACATCGAAGACCAGAACTATGAAAAGTTAGTTGGGTCATAAAATATTTCATAAAATTATTATCCAGTATCCGGTGCGGGCAGATTCGAAGTACGGAGATCAACAGTGCTCGAAAGCCTCAAAAAAGTATTTTCTTAGAAAATTAATTATGGAAAATCCGGGAAGAATTTTGAGGAATGGAAAAGGGCTGGAGTATAAGGGAAAACATAGAATTTTTCCATGCCCTTAAAGTCAAATTGGCCGCTAGAAGCACATTTTACGGTGTTGCACACAAATTGAGGAATCCTGACAAGTTACAAGGGAAACCCGGAGATGTTTTGGGCTAGGACATGAAGCCACCTAGGCAAGGAGGCCTAGGGGATGGCGCCACATGAGAGATAAAGCCTCCGGAAAAGTAAAAAGATAGTTACCAGAGTAAAGGTTACTTTACAGAAATGCGTGCCACCGGATCAAGTAACTGGACGGGTAGAGGCCTAGTCAGCACAACCAGACCAGCAAGGGAAGTCTAAAAAGCACTTTTCACCAGGAAATCTAATGAGAACAAGTGGCACACTCTCCATTAAGTAATTCCAACTTGGCCTCCAAGAATGATTCTCCTCCACACAATTTGCAAGAGGCTTTTCATATAAGCTATTTTCCCCTCTCTCTTCCCTCACTTGGCCGTCCCCTTCTCTCTCTCTTGTGCTCAGATTTTTCTCCTCATTCTCTCTTAAAATCACGCCACCTCCAAGCAAGAAAGAAGAGAGCCAAGTTCCACAATCTTAGGGTAACTCATCCACACCATCAACCCTTTCCATTTCTCTACTTCTTGCAACTTCTACTATGAAATATCCACCCTTTTCTGTAAATTGAAATAGAGGTCAAACTGATAGATATGAGATAAGATAAGGCCCAAAAATAAAAGTACAGAAAGAGAAGATGTCAATAGACCAAAGAGACCTTGGTCAATTTAGTCCTAAGGCTTTGAATTACTAAGAATGTAAGTTAGGGACATAAATGTCATTAAGTATAAAGACCAAGGGCAATATGGTCATTGGATAAAAAGGGTGAAACCAATAGTCAAAAGTTGACTTTGTGCCCACAGATAAAAAGTAAGAAAAAGATGATGCCGATGGGTTGAATAACCCAAAGTCAGACTTGGGTCAGCGGGAAAAATTTTATGAGAACTCCGCAGTTAAGCGTGCTCACCCTGGAGTAATGTATGGATGGGTGACCTCCTGGGAAGGATCTAAAGGTCAATAAACAAAAGATCAATGGCGAAAGAGTTAAGGGCAAAATGGGAATTACGAAAAGTTAGACAAAGTAAGGGCATTTTGGTAATTAAGAGAAGTGTACGGGCATTTTGGTCATTTGAAAAAGTCAAATCAAAAAGTCAACTTTTGACCAAAATATCAAAAAAAGTCATAGATGTCCAAAAGATAGAGCAGAACTCACGATTAACAGAGATTCGACAGATTGCTGAAAATCGGCTTAGATTTTTATTTATAGAATTTTGAAGATTTAATGAATGAAAAAAATTATTTGGGGTATTAGGAGACCTTAATCAGTTGAGTTCAGAGCAAAGAAAAATAAAGTGAATTTTATAACATTTTATAAAATTGTTGCCCAATATACAATTAAGATGAATTTCCCGATTTTAAGAAAAAATACCCGAAAATCCTGAAAATATATTTTATTCCAAAAATTAATTTTAGACAATCAAGAAGGCAATTTGATGAAAGGAAAAGGGTTAGAGTATTAATGAAAATTATAGAAACTTTTAGTGCCCTAAAAGTTAATTGCCCGTCGGAAATACGTTTTCGGGATTTTTGACAGGATAAAATTACCATGTTATTTTTGGAAGAATTTCAGGGGTATTTTTGGGAAAATATTTTTCCATATTAGTAAATGAATTATGGAGATTAAAAGAGAATAAAACATCTCCAGAAAAGTGGAAAAAGATTTACAAGAATTAAGTCACTTTTACTGGTGAAAGTTGTAATCGGAGAAGTAATCGATCGGTAACCGGTTTGGTTAGTGTAACCAAGGTTACAACGAGATTTTTACCCCATGTGCAGCCATTATTATCACTTTATGAATACCAATGAGAGCCAAGCATGTTGATGACTTATTTTGATGATAACAAAATGATTTCAAGAATTATAAAGCTTAAATTGTTGATGATTAAGTGTTTTTAGTGAAACACGCGAGTTCTGTCAAGTTTATATGGAAGTATTGAAGAATACTCGAGTTCTGTTTTTAATACTCAAGTATCAATGGTTTTCATAAGTTTAAAATCAATACTTTCAAGCAACACTTGAGTGTTTGTTGAAAGTGTTGACAATACTCGAGTTCTTGATTTCAATACTCAAGTATTGGAGGTTAAAAATGTTTCTGAAACCAACACTCTAAGTGAAAACTCAAGTATTGAGATGAAGTATTGCAAACACTCGAGTGATAATTTTGAATACTCGAGTATTGGTGTTAAAATGTGTTTTGAAAGAATACTCCCATGTGAAACTTGAGTATAAGTGTTGAGGTATTGTTAACACTCGAGTATTGTGGTGCAATACTCGAGTATCGGGCTTTGTTTTTCAAAAGAATTCTCAACACTTGAAGTAGAACACTCGAGTTACAAATGGAAGTATTGACAAGACTTGAGTATTGAGGTTGAAAACTCAATTATTGAGTCAAAACACTTGAACTTGAAGTGGAACACTTGACTTGTGGAGGAAGTGTTGGCAACACTCAAGTGCTTGTTCTCAACATTCGAGTATCGGGCAAAAGTTTTCAAAAGAAAAACAACACTTCAAGCACAACACTCGAGTATTAGTTGAAAGTGTTGACAACACTCGAGTATTGAACTTTGAATACTCAAGTATCGAGCTCCATTTTCTCAAAAACACAACACTTCTATCTAAACACTCGAGTAATGGCAGAAAAGTAACAACACTTGAGTATTATGGTTTCAACACTCGAGTATTGTGAGATTTCAAATAATTTCACTTCAAGTTTTCTTATGAACACTCGAGTATCAACTGAAAGTATTCTCAACACTCGAGTACAATAATTTCAACACTCGAGTATTCACCATGAATTTCAAAAACTTCTGCAACACTCTCAGTTAACACTGACCAATTTCAAAAGTGTTTGTAAAACTCGAGCATTGACACAAAACACTCGAGTATCATTTCACAAAATTCAAATTGTTTGACTAACACTCGAGTATTATGGTCAAGCACTCGAGTATATTTTCTCAACGGCTATTTTCTCTCTCTGACAGCTTTTCACCTGCTTCGTATCTTTCCTTATTCGTGTCTAACAATGTTTGAAGTTCACCTGCCCTCATAAATGTAGAAATACAGGATCATAGGAAGAGAAAAACGTTGTACCCTCAGACAGATAGCATGATTCAAGCCTTCGTCTTTCACGCTACTCAGAAAGTATTAGTTACAGCGTTAATGGTGAAGACGAAGAGTTGGTGGATGAGAGTAACAGATAATAAACTCTATCTAACGACAACTTCATTTCTCTCATCTATAAAAGCTCCAAGCATTCATTGCAGAAAAAACAATCATCTTCACGAGCATTAAAGTCATTCATCTGTCTCTCTGTAAAATTATTCAATTCTTATTCCGAACTTCATTGATTGTTATCTGCTCTTTAAGAGAGATTCTTTGAGCAATATCTTCTATAAATCTGAGAGTTAATTCAAGGTTGGGACCTTGAATTTATTGGGTTGAAATTTGGTCAGAAAGTAAAGGAAAAGCAGAGAGTGTGAGACTCTGTCTCATTACGTGTTGTAAGGGGGAGTGTGAATCTCCAGTGTAAAGGCTAGTGTACCTGACTTGTTTTGATTAGTGGATTTCAAAGCTTAGAGGTGCTCTGGGGACTGGACGTAGGTCAGAAGGGCCAAACTAGGATAAATTCTCTTGTTCTTCTTCTCCTTATCTCTCGGTGATATTGCTTTAAATTTGATCTTAATTTCAAAATTTTTAATAAGACCAATTCACCCCCTCTTGGTCTTATCCTGCACTAATGTTTGGTATCAGAGCAGGTCTTTTGTTGAAAGAACTTAACAGTTTCAAGGGAAAAGATCCATGGCAGGATTTGGCGAACATATAATGGCTGATGGAGTAGGCCTCCCGTATTCAACAGCCAAAAATTCTCATTCTGGAAAATAAAGTTCCAGAACTTTATTTTAGACACTAACCTTGATTTGTGGGATGTTTTTGAAACAGGAAATATTATACATATGAAAAAGGACAAACATCAGCTGGTTCCTAAAACCAAGGCATAATTTGATGAAGATAAGAAGAAGATGTAACTAAATAGAAAGGCTGTTTTAATGCTTCAGGCAGCATTGAATGAAGATGACTTCTTCAAAGTCTGTACCTTACCTTCCGCAAAACACATGTGGGATGCACTGGAAATAGCTTATGAAGGTACTGAAGCAGTAAAGGAGAGCAGAGTTAACGTGCTAACAACTGAGTATGATTTACTCAGGATGAGAGGAGAGGAAACTATTGCTGAATTCCAAATGCATCATACACACCTCATCAACAAGTTAGCAGCTCTTGGCAAAACATATGATCAACGCTCTCAAGTAAGAAAATTTTTAAATGTTGTGCCTAGCAAATGGGAAGCCAATGTCACAGCCATAGAAGAATCCCATGGTGAATCAATGACCTCAGTTGCAGCTCTCTTCAGAAGTCTTGCTGAGTATGAGAGCAAACAAAAACTCAAGAAGGAACTGTCAACCATTGATGATAAAAAGAAAAAGGGTCTGGCTCTCAAAACTATAAAAGAAAAGGAGAAAGACTCAGAAACTGAAGAAGAAGAAGAAGGAGATGTGGAAGATGAAGAACTTGCGATGGTTGTAAAGAAGTTCTGAAAAATTTGCTATGATCAAGCAAAGTCATTTGCTATGAATGCAACAAGCCTGGTCACTTCCGTGCTGATTGTCCACAGCTTGCCAATCAGAACAAAGAAAAAGAAAAGGAGAGAAAGAAATTCAAATCCTTCAAAAAGAAGAAAGCATATGTGTCAGGAATATGGGGAGACAGCTCAGATGAAGAAGAAAGTGAAGCAGAAGAGGAAGCAAATCTCTGTCTTGTTGCTCAAGAAGAAGAATCAGAAATAGAGGAGGTAAACACTGAACCTAGCTACAATGAATTGCATGATGAATATGACAACATGCATAAAGAATTACTAAAATTTGCAAAAGAATTGTCTTTTCTAAGAAAGAAAGTAAAAGAGTTAGAAAAACCAGCTGAAAAGTCTTATGTTAATCTTGAATGCACAAAATGTAATGAACTGAAAAGAGAAAATGAACGTATATCCAAAACTCTTGAAAATTTACATCTTCATGTTATTTTGAAAAATCAAAGAGTTACAAATGATCAAAGCGGTATTGGTTATCAACCTCAAAATGATTTCAAAAAGGGAAAGAAAAGAAAAGGCAACATGAGCTATCTAAAATTCTTTCAAGAAGCTGTGCATTCATCATAACCTTATGCCTTCTGTAACTACTGCAACAGAAAGGGGCATAAAACTTCATCGTGTTATTTCAAAAGAAACAAGGTATTAGGCACATATAAATGAGTACCAAAAGGAACTTATGTTCCAAAGGCACCAGACTCTAACTTAAGAGGACCCAATAAAACTTGGGTACCTGAAACTATAAAATGAATCTTTTACAGGTTTGTCTTAAAGCATCCAGGGCAAACAAATGGTACATTGATAGTGGATGTTTAAGACACATGACAGGTGACAAAAACAGGTTTGTCAGCCTAAAAGCAAAAGATGGAGGAAAAGTAAGCTTCGGAGGAAATCAATCAGGAAGAATTACAGGGGGTTGGAGAAATTGCCAACTCAAATGGAACTACTGTAAAGGATGTGTATCATGTGGAAGGATTATGCCACAATCTTCTCAGTGTCAGCCAGAGCACAGACAAAGGGAACTGGGTGATATTTGACTCTGAGGAATGCTTCATCATCAATAAGAAAGATCTTTCCATCGGTAAAGAAAAGTTGAACATCCAACTCAGAGCTCATAGAGATGGTAACTGTTATACTACTGAATTAGAAAATAATTTTACAAACCCCTGCTTAATTAGTTAAGTTGATGAAACTCACCTATGGCATAAACGTTTAGCTCATGTGAATATGCATCAACTTGACAAATTAATCGGAAATGATTTAGTTCAAGTGCTTCCAAAACTTAAATTCAAAAATGATTTGGTTTGCGATGCCTACCAGTTAAGAAAACAAACTAAATCATCTTTTAAATCAAAAACAGAGCTTTCATCAAAAAGGCCTCACTACTTCATATGGATTTGATAGGTCCGGCTAGAGCAAAAAGTTTAGGGGGAAATCTGTATACTCTAGTCATTGTTGATGATTATTCCAAATTTACCTGGACTATATTTTTGGCTTCTAAATATGAAACTTTTGAATTATTAACTATGTTTGCCAAAAAGGTCCAAAATGAGAAAGGTATGACTATTGTTTCCATTATCACGTCATGGAGGAGAATTGGAGAATGGGAACTTTGCTACCTTCTATGAAAATGAAGGAATCAATCATAACTTCTCAGCACCAAGGACTCCTCAGCAAAATGAGGTGGTGGAGAGAAAGAACAGAGTATTAGCAGACATGGCATGAGCAATGATGACAGAAAAGCAAGTGTCATAAGTCTTCTGGGCAGATGCTCTAAGTACAGCTTGTTACATCTCAAATAGAGCATACATAAGACCTTCTCTCAGAAAGATACCATACGAGCTGTTCAAAGGTAGAAAACCAAATTTGTCTCATCTTCATGTCTTTGGCAACAAATGCTTCATCCACAATAATGGTAAGGATAACCTTGGTAAGTTTGATCCAAAGTCTGATGAAGGTTTGTTCCTTGGTTATTCAAATAGAAGTAAAGCATATAGAATTTTCAATAAACGTACTTGTACCATAGAAGAATCAGTGCATGTAGTTTTTATGGAAACCAATCCTCATCCAAAATCTGATGTTGATGAAGAAATTATTATTTCAAAAGATTTTGGAAATCAAAGCAAAGAAAACTCTCTTGATAATCAACCTTCTCAGGATTTTGAAAATGACCAATCTAATGATTTTCATAAATCTCCTCAACCAAAAGCCTGGAAATACATCCGCAATCATCCCATCAATCAAGTGATTGGAGAGATGAGTCAAGGTGTACAAACCAGGAAAAGATTTATTCATGAGGCTCAATTTTCAGCTTTTATTTCAAAAATAGAGCCTAAGAATGTTGAGGAAGCTTTGTCTGATAGTGATTGGATAATTGCAATGGAAGAAGAATTAAATCAATTTGAAAGAAATCAAGTGTGGGATTTAGTTCCCAGACCCAATGATCATCCTGTTATTGGTTTAAAATGGGTATTTAGAAATAAACTTGATGAATCTGGAATCATTGTCAGAAACAAAGCCAGATTGGTTGTAAAAGGGTATAATCAAGAAGAAGGTATTGATTATGAAGAAACTTATGCTCCTGTGGCAAGATTAGCAGCCATACGTATTTTACTTGCCTGTGCATGCATTATGGATTTTAAACTTTTTCAAATGGATGTAAAGAGTGCTTTCTTGAATGGTTTTATTATAGAAGAAGTTTATGTTGAGCAACCCCCTGGTTTTGAAAACCTTTCCAAACCAAATCATGTTTACAAATTAAAGAAAGCTCTTTATGGTTTAAAACAAGCTCCCAGAGCTTAGTATGAAAGGTTAAGTAATTTCTTGATCAAGAAAGGTTTTGAAAGAGGAAAGGTGGATACAACTCTATTCATCAAGCATTCAAAGTCAGATTTATTAATTGTACAGATTTATGTTGATGATATTATCTTTAGTGCAACT
>JANTPZ010153378.1:0-17605 GCA_025593235.1 Vachellia pachyceras | reverse complement strand
ACTTTTCATGAATGTTAGTAAGCTTTGCTATTGAGATTTTCAAAAATCTCACTCTCCCCCACTAACCATTTCTAGGTACAAGTTCATCCAAGGGAAAAGAGAAGGTTATGGAAGCATAAAGCTAAATTTATAATGCCTTCTTGGATGATATTTTGGTTATGTATTAGTATGATGTTTTGGTTTTAAGTTGGCATGTAATATGTGATTTATGTATATTCACATATGGTTGATATATCCTAGTTAAGGAACCTCAATTGCATGCTTAAACATGTTTAGAAAAGAAGTAGAAATAAGAGTTTCAAATGGCAAAGTTTGGAAGTTGGAAAAGAAGATGAATTGATAGAGTTAAGTCAAGTAAACCCCTAACTTTGGGCTGACGAGAAACAGAGTAAATGAACTCCAAATAGAATGAAATTTTACAGAAAAATATTTCATATTGTGAGCTTTTTATCAAGCCAAAGAACACTAAATTTGGAGTTTTTTACAGAAAGTTATTAAGTTCCAAAGTTTGAAGAAAATCACTGGAAAACCTGGGAAAAATAGAAAAATGACCAAGTGTACAGTACATTTTTACGAATTAAACTGTATCATTTGGGCAAGTAAATGACTCAAGGAGTATTTTTCCCTTGTAAAGGAACTTACAAGCTTCAAATATAAATTGGAAGCACTCAATTTTGATTTTTCTACAATTAGTTATGAATTTTCAAAGTTGGTCCAAAAACCAGTGAATAGTAACTTTCACAAACTTGAAAGTTTTCAAATTGAAACTTTTGGACCCTTTGATCATAATGAGGCTTCCTTTTGATTCTAATTCACTTTGTAATGAAGCTAAGGGGTAAGTTAAGGAGTGTCACAACAAGCCTATAATTCCCAAAATAACATTATATTACAACATAATTTCATTAACAAAATCACATCAAATTCCATGCTTCAAGCTTCATAAACTTTCTCCTTACCATTTAATGAACTTGTACCTAGAAATGGTTAGTGGGGGAGGTGAGATTTTTGGAAATCCCAGTAGCAAAGCTTACTAACATAAACAAAAATTGCATGGCATGCTTTCAATTTATAAAGTAATGTGTAACAATGCAAAATGTGTACCAAGCACATATCAATGCATATGGCCATAGCATAATATCACTCATAAACGCATTTCCACAATGTCATAAAGTCATGCACATCATTAAAATAATTTAACAACAATGTTAGGTAAAGTTAGAAATCTTTGCTACCTTTGTTTCTTAATTCTTCTTTACTTTGGAACCTCTCTTGCACACTTGAAAAGTCGCCCTCTTGAACAAACTCTTTGCCTACACACATAATGGCCATCAAACATGAGCCATTTCCATTACAAGAAACAATGTAAAATCCCTTTAACCATTTCCTTGAATTTCATAAACCCTATAACATCAAACTTGTCTCTATGATTTTCTAATGCTTCCATAAACTTGGGGCCACTTATACCCTACACAAAAACTCATTTTGAATCCATTGGAAGCATCAAAATCATCAAAACAATTCATCTTCCTCAAGAAACAGCACTGGCCGAAACATTACACACATATTCAACAATATGAATTTTTCAACTTCCAACACTTATACCACTTGATTCTTGTTTCCAAACTCTCATTCATGCATGGTAAACCATGATTTCAACTCTTCTACATCAAGTGGAAAATTAGACAGAACCTACCCTATTTTCTCATGATTTTCCAAATTTACAAAAATCATAAAACAACTTCAACAATAACAACAACATCATCAATATGCTTCTTTCAACAAGAGGAAGCATTTGCAACCAACAAATGTCTTTAAATCCCTCTCTTTCTCACTTTTCTCTCAAGAACCTTAAGTTATGGAACTTGAAAAAGAGAGGCCAAATCAGATTTTTTATCCATGGAAGATGAAGAAGGGATCACAAGGATCAAGAATATGTGCTTGATTGAAGAGTAAGCTCTCTTACCTTGTTGTTTCTTCAAGCTCTTCTTCCTTCTTGCTTGTTCTTCGATGGCGTCACTTGAGCTCTATTTTGGGGGAGGAAAATCGTGTGAAATGAAGAAGGAAGGAGATGAATTTTGCCTTTTAAAAATCTTTACAATTTGATGAATGATCAAGATTGCTTCTTGATTTAAAAATCTTGATCTAAGGGCTTGAAACTGGCCAACACTCATGACATAATGCAATCTTATTGGCCTTCATAAAGGTGTCATCATGGCTGCACATGGGATGTCAAAAAAAATCTGGTTGGGCTTATCCAATTGAATCTCATTCGGTTACTTTTACTGGTAAAATTAACTTTATTCCCGTAAATCTTTTTCTACTTTTCTGAAGATATTTTCTTTCCCATTTAATCTCCATAATTTCATCCTGAATATAACAAAATTATTATCCCCAAAATACCCTTTACTTTTCTCAAATTTTTCAGGATTAAATTTATCATGTCCAAAATCCCTGAAAACATACAATCGGAGAGCAAAATTCTTTTACAGCCTTAAAAATACTATATTTTTCACTGATCCTCTAGCCCTTTTTCTTTTTCCAAAATGCCCTTTAGATATTTCAAAATTAATTTTTGAAATAATTATGTTTCGGGGATTTTCGGGTCTTTTCTGGTATTTTTCCCAATTTTGGAGGAAATTGCCTTAATTGTACATTGGATAATAATTTTATTAAATACTATAAAATTCATTGGATTTTCCATATTTTTCTCTAAATTTTTGGAGAGCTCATGATACCTTAAATAATTATTTTTCCCTTTTTCGCCGTTCAAAATTATATAGACGGAAATCCAGTCCGAATTGGGAAAATCCGAGATTCACGGTTGCGCTCCACTAGTCGAGCTCTGTCTATTGGGCCTCTGTAAATTTTTTGGTCAACCGTTGACTTTGACTTGTCAAATGACCAAAATGCCCTTCCATATTCTCATAATTACCATTTTACCCTTACTCCTTATACTTAAAGACCTTTATGTCCTTAATCTTTTTATCTAATGACACATAGGTCCATTCCCAGGGGTCACCCATTCTGAAATTGCTCTTACCCCTGGCATGCTTA
This sequence comes from Vachellia pachyceras, assembly GCA_025593235.1. NCBI lineage: Eukaryota > Viridiplantae > Streptophyta > Magnoliopsida > Fabales > Fabaceae > Vachellia > Vachellia pachyceras. The sequence continues at coordinate 14,551 of JANTPZ010153378.1, read as the reverse complement.
ACTTTAAAGTCCTTACAAATTCCGATATTTTAGGCCTATTTGTCAAAAATCTTTATGGCCTATTCTGTTCCTTATTTTTTGGACTTTCTATCCATGGGTTCCAATTTCATTTCCTAGTTATCGGATTAGCATTTATTTCAGCTAGCATACAAATTATGGATATTACATTGAATGTATGAATTTGTGACTTTGAATGCTATGGCCATATGCATATTTTGAATTATTTGAACATTACATGTTACTTAATTTATAGATACATTTGTGAAAAACTTGTCATGCATCATTACACATGTGTTAGTGTGTTTTGCTATTAAGATTTTCATGAAATCTCTCTCTCCCCAACTAACCATTCCTAGGTACAAGGTCAAGCAAGAGTAAAGGAAAGGTGAGTGAAGAATAAGAAGCATGATATGATGATTTAGTGTTGAGTTATATAATTTACATAATGTAAATGTTTATGTGTTTTTGGATTAAATGTAATCCCTAAACCTCTACTTGATGAGCATGTGTGTGTGTGAATACATGTATAGGTATGAGGTAAAGTGGTTAACTCATGAATGCTTTGATCAAAAGTTGAAAAAGGAAAATTTTTAAAAAGGGGTCCAAAACCCTTGGTAAATCCCAATCTTTGAGCTATGAAGAATAGTAAGTCCAATTGAGCTAACACTACTATAAAAAGTACCTTTTACGCCCTATTTTTAACCCAATTGGCGCCCTTTCTGAGGGGGGGCGTGTATGTGAGGGGAGTAAAAAGTAAGGACCTACAGCGCCCTATATCATGTAAGGCACCGTAGGCTAGACCTACGGCGCCCTATATTTGAAGATAGGGCACCGTAGTGGCAATATAGGGCGCCATAGGTATATTTTTTTAAAAAAAAATATTCTTTTCAATTTTATTTAACCCCTTTAGTACATCTGATTCAATTTGTAGTAAGTAATTCCATTTTGTACACCAAATCAAGTCCAGACATAATAAATTCATCAGAGTTAAAAACAAGAGTTATTGTGGCGGAGAAACACAAAACTCATCAAGAGTTAATAACATAACTTTGATCAATTATGCAACTTCAAGAATAAAACTATCAAGGATCATTATTAGCACTTACTGGTCCTTCTGACCTTAACCTTTCCATTACACAATGCACCACCTTCAAAATGAACGTATATATTGTCCAAGCTTCAGACTGAACAAGTACTTTGCCAAGAGGATATATCAGTGATAAAATCCCACAATTGATCCATGAGAATCTTCATATGCATATTATTGTTGGCAAGCTCCTATTTTTATAAACAAAAACGATTGAACATGGTGATACAGTATTTTTCTTTTCACTGAAATGATAACAGACTGTTAACATGTTGAGAATGGAATTGAAACACAATAGTAACAGCCAAAGCTAAAGAATTCTAGCATTAGCTTCAAAACTCCTTTAGAAAACACATTCTAATATTCACATGGATGTTCATCAATAAATCTTAGAATTATCATCTAAAACCTGTGGCCAAAGTGACAATTCATTCCAATGTTCATACAGGAGAATTTGAAATTTATACCACAATTTCCAACCAACCTTCTTCAGGCAACAGGCTCGCTCTTCCAAATTCTCAATTTCAGCTTGATCCGAAGGGCTAGCACCTGAGCCAGTGTCAGATGCTTTGGCCTATCATATGCTAAAGGAATTAGTTTAAGAGGGAAAACAAAACATTCTCTACTTCTCTATTGTGTAATAATATTATTTAGTGTCATGAACCCGCAATTTTAAATGGTTTATAAATTTCAAGCAGGTCAGACATTTTGACTGATGTCATATCTTTGACCGCTAACGTTACTGAATTTCTTTCATTTATAGTGAGTAGTTCGATGCGGAAAACACATAATAGTATTGCACGATCTCCTTTCTACGAACAACTTCAAATTCATGCAGTTGATTAAAAAAAACTCCTTTCAACAAAAAACTGATCCGAAGGGTTAACAAGAAGCCATTAAAATGTACCTTCCGGAACAGCAACAACAGAGTATTAACATAAAGGCAAACTAGGGTTCATAATGGTGCGGAGAGCATTCACAGAATTCTTATACCGAAAGCGAGCACCTTCCGGAGTTCCAGTGGTAGCACCACCACCGATGGTATCCTCACCGGTTCAATTATCATATGCAAAGAGTGTAGAAAGCCCAATAGACTGTGGAGAGGTGAGCAGCAGAGCAAGAAGAAAAATGTAGCAGAGCTTTTCATACAAGACCGAGAGCAGCAGAGCAAAGAAGAAAAATGTAGACTGTGGAGAGGTGAGCAGCAGAGTGAGAGGCCAAGAGTAGTAGAGTGAGCTAGCGAGCAGTGAACGTCGACGATGAAGACAAAGGCCAAGAGCAGCAGAGGACGCGCGAGCAGCTTTCAAGAGAAGTACGCTTGCAGCGCCTTTCTTCACTTTAGGGTGTGCATGTGAGTTGCCCTTGCTTTTAAATTGGTGGCCCAAAAAAAAACAATGGACTTTAGGCGCCCTATCTCTAAGATAGGGTGCCCAAAGTCCCTTATTAAAAAGAGATGAGGGTTGTAGGCGCCCTATCTTAGTGATAGGGCTCCCAAAGTCCCTTATTAAAAAGAGATGAAGGGCTGTAGGCGCCCTATTTTAGTGATAGGGCGCTTAAAGTCCCCACGGGGGCGGGAATTGAGGGCTTTAAGTGCCCTATCTTATATATATAGGGCGCCTAAACCCATCTTTATTTTAGTGATAGGGCGCCTAAAGTCCCCACGGGGGCGGGAATTGAGGGCTTTAGGCGCCCTATCTTATATATAGGGCACCTAAACCCATCTTATAATTACAAAAATGCCACCGCCTTCATTTTTTACTCCCCTTTTTTAAAAAAAAAGACGCGAATTTCAGTAGTAAATGCTATACTTTGTAGTAGTGTATGGCGCCCTATATGGAGATAGGGTGCCAAAAGACACCCTTTTGGTGCCCTATATTAAGCGTAGGGCACGTAAAGGCACTGCCTTCACTTTTTACTCCCTTTTTAGAAAAAGGACGCGAATTTCGGTAGTAAAAAGTGTCCTCTGTAGTAGTGTAAAATTTTCAGAAACATAGTTCATATGGTGAGCTTTAAATTAACTCATGAATGCAACTCCACACAATGAACTGTATTGATTGGGGAAGGTTTTGGACAAAAGAAATTTCTTCTCAAATTACTATACATTTGGTCAATTTTCCAGATTCCTTTGGGCCAACTTTGAAAATTCATAACTAATTCTAGAAAAATTGAATTTAAGTGGTTCCAATTTCTATATGAAGCTTAAAACATTCCCTACAGGTTAAAAATACTCTTTGGTTCAAAACCTTACCCAATTAATACATTTAATTCCATTTAAGTGCAAATTATTAAACATATAATTCCCTCCATTCCATCCCCATTAGGCCTACTTATCTTCAGTTGGAAAAGAGAGAAAGTGACGCCATTTAAGCTCGAAGGAAGAAGAAGAAAAGCTTCCAAAAATTCAAGGTAAGAAGAGAGATTACTACCTTATGTTATATACCAATCTCTTCCCTGTGACTTCCTCTTCAACTTACATGGAGTAGAATTTTGATTTCATCTCTCTTTCTCAATTTTGGATACTTAGGGTTATTGAGAGCAAAGTGAGAAAGAGAGGGATTTAGACCCATTGATTGGTGGTAAAAGTCTCCTTGTGTTGTAAGGAGTGTTTTGGTATATGTATTGTGATTGTTTGAGTTGTTTTTGTGATTTTGTAAATTTGGGAAATCATGAATATAGGGAAGGTGCTGCCCAATTTTCCATTTGAAGTAGGAGAGCTAAAATCAAGTGTTACCATGCATGACTATGAGTTTGAAAGTAAGGATATGAAGATAGAAGTGTTAGAAGTTAGAAAATCACAATGATAGTATTTTGGGATTTCTTCACGGCCTGACCTGGAAAATGGGGAAGATGAATTGTTTTGATGATTTTGATGCTTCCAATGGATTCAAAATGAGTTTTTGTGTAGGGTATAAGTGACCCCAAGTTTACGGAAGCATTAGAAAATCATAGAGACAATTTTGATGTTATAGGGTTTACGAAATTCAAGGAAATTGTTAAAGATGTTTTACATTGTTTCTTCCATTGAAAATGGCTGATGTTTGATGGCCATTATATTATCAATTGTGTAGGCAAGAGTTTGGTGCAAGAAAGTGATTTTCAAAGAGATCAAGAAAGGTTACAAAATCAAGAGCAAAGTTAAGAAGCAAAGGTAGCAAAGTTTTCTAACTCTATATAACATTATTGTGAAATATCTTAATGATGTGCATGACTTGAATATACTTATTACATTATTGAAATGTGTTTATGAGTGATGTTATGCTATGGCCATTTGCATTGATATGTGCTTGATACACATTTTACAATGTTACACATTTTTACATGAACTTGAAGAATGTCATGCAATCTATTATGTATGTTAGTAAACTTTGCTATTGGGATTTTTAAATATCTCACTCTCCCCCACTAACCTTTTTTAGGTATAAGTTCTTCAAAAGGTAAGGAGAAAATTCATGATGAATGAAGAAAGGAATTTGACATGATTATGTATATGGAATTATGTTGTAAATGCCATGACATTTTGGGACTTTCATATGTTATGTATTATGTATTATGAACCTATGTATGTTTGGTTGATATGTGATGTTCAAGGACTTCTAATTTTATGATCAAACATAATTAAAAGAGGTTTAGAAGTTAGGGTTTTAAATTGAGAAGTTTGAAAGAGATAAGTTTGACTAATAGTCAAAGTGAAGTTGGTCAAACCCCTAAATTTGACCTGTCGGGAAATAGAGCAAATCAACTCCAAATGAGTTGAAATTTTCTAGGAAAAGAGTTTGCATTGCAAGCTTTACAACAAGTTAAAGATACTGAATTTGGAGTTTTGTATAGAAAGTTATGATGTTCCAAATTTGAAGAAAATCACCGAAAAACCTGGGAAAATTGAAAAATTACCAAATGAGCAGTACATTTTCACGCATTAAACTGTATCAATTGGGCAAGCTAATGACTTAATGAGTATTTTCCCTTATATAGGAACTTATAAGCTTCAAATAGAAATTGGAAGCACTAAATTTTGATATTTCTAGAATTAGTTATGAATTTTCAAAGTTGGTCCAAAAAGCTGTGAATAGTACTTTCAAAACTTGAAAGTTTTGTTTTGATTCTTTTGGACTTTTTAAGTAAATTGAGGCTTCCTTCCAAATCAATATAAAATGAAGTTAAAGGCAAGGTTAAGGTGTGTCTCATTTGTTTCGTATTAGAGCAAAGGTTTGGGATTTGTTTGGAATAATTGTGCATTGTATTGATATATGTTGCACTATTATTCAATATGCCTATGAAATTGATATGTCATTAGCTAAATGTTGTGCTATACATTTGTTGCCTCTTGTGGACACTTGTTAGATAGCTATATCTTATGTTCATTATTATATGAATGAATGTGATTAGTTTAGTATGGCAAAGAATAGTGAAGAGGTTACCCAACCAGAACATTATGAAGAAGTTAGTTTCCATTCCGAACCATCGGTAAATTTAGAGGATCTTGAAGAAGAAGAAGATCCTGAGATAGAGATATACTTTGATCAATAAGGTAACCAAGAGAAACCAATACCAGCAAAACCAATTGCAAAGTATGATCTGCAAGAAGATGAGATAAGACCTGCAATATTAGCAAAGAGATCTAAAGATAAGCTACAAGCTAAGAAAAGACTTAGACCAGATGAATGGATAAGGCAATTGTTAGAAGAGCCATTCACGAGGAAATCTGAGGAATTAAAGATTCTGGAAGAGGGACAAGTTAAGAAGGAGGAACCTTCAAAATCCGGTTCCAATGTAGTTGTATCATCCTATGACTCTAACGAAGGTCCAGTATTATTCGACGAGATGACTGCTCTACGTCACGCTTTGGATGACATTACCCGAGGACTCCGTGAGCACAATGTTCTGCATGGAAGAGGGTTTATGTTAGCATGGATCCAGAGGGTCCGAGAGGCATATGAGCTGGACGAGATCGCACTGGACACAGTGAGTGATGAGGACTGGACTTGGGCAATGTTAGCCGCCATACTAGATTTTGGTTTACGGTAGCGTGCTTATCATGAGATAGCAGAAATTCCTCTTCCTTATTTTTATGAATGTTTAGAGAAACTGAAAGCGATAGTATATGATATGTTTCCTAATGAATAGACCGTAGTGCTTTTACTTGTTTTATGAAACTTTTTGTATAAATGCTAAGACTGCGTTAGCACTGAGACTACTTTAGTACCAAATAGTTTATATGTACAAAGAGGCATATAATGATATGTGAGTATGATGTTTTGGTAATATTTGACAAGCATGATATTTAATTTGTTATATTGATGTGGTTGTTCATTTTTAAAGGATTAAAAGATCAATATGGTGCGAACTCGTAGAACTGGAATTAGAGATGATCAAAGGGGTCAACCTAGACAGGAAGACCCAATGGAAGAATTTTTAGAAGATTAAATGAACAGCAGCAATTTATGGAAGAGTTAAGAACAACCCAAGCTCGCCAAGAGCAAGATAGAATTAGACAAAAGCAAGAAAGAGTAGTTGAAAGAGAAGCTAACAGTCAGGCGGCAGTAGCAGCGGCCTTAGCTACTCAGAATCAAAATGCTCAACCCCCTCTGCAGCTAGAACCTCAACCTCCTCCGCGGCAAGAACCTGAACCAATTCCTGACCCTCCTCCAATTAGAATGGTGAGACCGGAGGATAAGCAGGATGCATAACAATGGGTGAGCAAATTTTGCAAGCATAATCCACCCACTTTTGAAATATCCTTGAATGTCCAAGTTGCAGAAATAAAATCTAGGCCGATTTTCAACAATCCGTTGAATCTCAGTTAATCAGTGAGTTCTGCTCTATCTTTTGGGCCTATGTGAATTTTTCTGATATTTTGGTCAACGGTTGACTTTTTGACTTTGACTTTGTCAAATGACCAAAATGCCCTTACCTTTTCTCTTAATGACCAAAATGCCCTTACACTGTCTAACTTTTCATAATTTCCATTTCGCCCTTGACTTTGTCGCCCTTGATTTTTTTTTTAATGACCTTTGCGTACTTTCCAGTAGGTCACCCATCCTGAGATTGCTCCAGGGCGAGCACGCTTAACTGCGGAGTTCTCATAAAATTTCTACCGCTGAGCCAGGTTTGACTTTAGGTTATCAGCCCATCGGCATCAACTTTTTTCGTGCTTTCTATCTATGGTTCTAACTTGACTTTTGACTACTGGTTTGGCCCTTTTTATCCAATGACTATATTGCCCTTGGTCTTTATACTTAATGAGATTAATGTCCCTGGCTTACATTCTTAGTATTTTCAAAGCCTTAGGATTAAATTGACCAGGGTCTCTTTCATCCATTGACATCTTCTCTTTCTGTACTTTCATTTATGGGCCTTGCCTTATCTCATAACTATAGGTTTGAACTCTATTTCAGTTTACATAAAAAGGTGGATATTATACCCTCCACCTCCAATTAGGGCAGATAAAAGAGATGATGTCAGTAATGGATTAGTGAATCTAGTAAGCCTAACCTATTCATATTTGAAGGATCCCTGGATGTTCAAGTCGCAGAAAAGTGGAATATGCGACCTGAAAAGATTTTCAAGGTGATGAGCTACCCTCAGAAATAAAAGTCTAGCTAGCTATTTATAAACTGGAGAAAGAGGGTGATCCTACCCAGTTGGTACACGTGATAAAACTTTTGTTGTTATAATGCAATAGAAATAGATCAAAAAGATTTGTGATTTCCAAGGATTGCACTATAGGGTGCAACCCCAGGGTTGTTCTCTACGGAGCTATTTATGTACCACTATTTACCTAGCTTGTGATTAAATTTGCTTTGCAAACGAAAACCGTTGTGTATTCAAAATTGCTATATACCTAAAGCTAATTACAAAATGAAATTTCTTTTTGGTATTTTTTGAATTGGGTAAAATAGTAAAGGCAGGTTTGAAGTGTAAAAGTGTTTGATGATGGATTTCCTCTTGAAAATGAATTAGGCTATCATAGTTCACAAAAGATTAGGGAAAGTAATAGTTTTCGCACTAAGTTTCATAATGAAAAACCCCAACAACTCGCTGGGTCAGAAATTCCATGTAATGAACTCCATTCCATAAAACCCTTTAAAAACACTTAGTATGTGTACGGAAATCGCAAAGTGAAAAATTCAACTCAACATAATATCACCTCTAAAATCAAGCACAACTAGGAAGATAAAAGAGAGTAACAAAGATCTCATTGAATAGGTAGAAATGAGACTTCACTCTACCACGTCAAACACAAAGCAAGTTTAATACACAAATAATCCAAGTTTGTCGTATTTTCATGGATTACATGAATTGTATTTTTTGGCAATACCTTGATCAGTTTGCCGTAGCCTTTATAGATGATATCCTAATGTACTCCCAATCTTTAGAAGAACATGAAAGGCATCTGAGAATTTTATTAACGATTTTAAAGGAAAAAAATTTATACGCTAAGCTCAATAAGTGTGATGGCTAGTAAATAGAGTCATAGGGTACTTGATATCTCAAGGAGTTGCTGTGGACTATGCCAAAGTAAAGGCAGTACTTAGACGGAATCGGCCTAGGACAGTAACAGAAGTGAACTTCCTAGGGTACCTGATCTCTCAGGAAGGAGTCGCAGTAGACTATGTCCACGTAGAAGCAGTACTGAGATGGAATCTATCTAGGATAGTAACTGAAGTCAGGAACTTTCTGGGCCTAGCGGATTATTACTGATGCATTATACAAAATTTTTCTCAGATTGCCTTACCACTGACTAAGCTCACGGGAAAGAATCAATCTTTTACGTGGAATGAAAAATACGAGGCTAATTTTCAAGAGTTAAAAGGGAAGCTAACCTCAGCCCCTGTATTAATAATCCCATAACTAAAGGAACTCTATATGGTCTATGGTGATGCTAGCACGCACAGACTAGGATGTGTTTTAATGCAACAGGGGAGAGTACTAGCTTATGCCTCTAGACAGTTAAATCCACCTGAAGAGAATTACCCCACACATGAATTGGAGCTAGCAGAGATAGTTTACACTCTAAAGATATAAAGGCATTATTTATATGGAGCAACCATCAAGCTTTATTGTGACATAAGAGTCTCAAGTATTCACAGGATCAAAAAGAGCTGAACTTGAGACAGAGATGATGGATGGAATTGCGTAAAGACTATGACTACCAGATTAAGTATTATCTGGGTAAAAGAAAATGTAGCTGCCGATGCATTGAGCAAAAAGATAACGCAGGAGGCTATAATGATGATAAAAGAGCATAACATGGTATAGAATCTCTTAGATTGAGATGGAAGAGATGTTTAAGGAAAGAATCTTTGATATCCATTAACCTTTGGGGTTGTCATGCATCCTAAGCTATTAGTGAGCTAGGATGTGATCGTTTACTGGATGAAATATGCTATTAGAGATAAAGCTCCATACATTAGAATCATCTAAAGGTAAGACAGGATAAAGTCAATGACAAAATCCTGTCTAGGGATTCTAATGCCAAAGGCAAATAGAGGCATAAGGTATGAAGAGTTTAAACATGGTTATGTAACAAAAGTGCTGTTTTGGGCTGTATTTTATGAGGTTAAATATGAGAATGAGTTAGGCAGACCTTGAATAAGTTGTGGTCAATTTCCTAAAGAAATTTGAAAGTAGACAATACCAGAAGTACTGGGGCTGCTGAAAGGCTTCATGACTACTATAAGTAAGCTAGATAGGTTGTGACAGGCAGAGCAGCAGCAATGGCAGTAACCACAACAGATGTCACCACATGAACTGGCCCAAGGTTAATAGCAATAAAGTCATAATACTAGCAGCAGACTTTGAGGAAACTTCATGATGAACTATCTTCTAGTATATAGGCTTAAATCTTCATATGATAAAAGATTCCTGTGAGAATAAATTGTAAAGCTGAAATGACCATTGGTGGATTGGTCAAGGAATCTTAAGAGCTATCGGAAGGAAAGTAACGTAGCACATCATAACAATATAGATGATGAGAAAGAAGTGATATGACACACCTCAGAGTAATAAAGGCAAGTAATACAAAGCTTAGAGATGCCTTATAAGATGCAATTTAAAACAGTGACATTTCACTACCTTTTTAAGAATCATAGAAGGGTGTGACCCTCAGGCCTAATATGAATGTGAGAAGTGAAAATCTCATCAGTGAATGCCACTACTAAATAAACCAGAAAGACAGAAAAGGTTCCCTAATTGGGACAAAGTACGTTGCGTCAGTATGAGAAGTGCAAGTACTCAACAGAAAGCATATCAAAGATGGTTTATCCAAAAAGCATGTCTTTAAAGTTTGGAATTGTGATTTTTCCTATGCCATCATTGTAGTTAGGCATATGATGATTAAAATTACCGCTGTTAGGCAAGCCACTTCCTGATAGACAGGAAGAAAGGCAAACCCTGATAGACAAGGGTACGTGGGACTAATTGCCCTAGCACAAGGCAAGCTACTTCTTGAGAGACAGGAAGAAAAGCAAATTCCTGATAGACAGGAATAAATAGGACTCCAATGGGAAATTATTGTGAGCTTCCTATATTATCCCACGAGAAAGAAAAGAGTAACATTAAGGCATGTGGAGTAAACCATTCCCAATATGAAGAGAGAAAGAATGAGCTAATGGCAGTCTGGGACAGAATTCCCTAAAAAGGTTTGGGTCCTATATGAGCTAATGAGATGAGCAGAATGCAAATCCTCTTTCTCTGCAATGTATTAGTAAAGATTAAAGAAGTAGTAAGGATTGATAAATCCTAAGATATAGCAGTTTGGCACAGAATAGACATTGAAGAAATTAGCCAAAGGAATGAATCAATATCTAAGAATTCAAATAGCATAGCAAAAAAGAGATATGGCCTTAGAAGGATGAGCTAAGAGGCACAAAAGGAAAAGATAAGTTGTAGAAAAGTGCTAGAGCAACAAAAGGGAATAAGCAAGATCTCAGAAGATAGTGTTGGTTTCTATAGTTAGTCTTGGGAAATTATCAGTTTAGTTATCACTGGGGATAGATAACTTATTTTTGACCCATATCCATGGTCTAAAGGTTTCTAAAGAGCAAGAATGACTCGCTTCGTGATGTTATGAGGCAAGGGTCTAGGACCAAGCCGACTGAATGGCGCTGATCTGCATAAGGTTATAGTAGACCTCAACAAAGGAGCTTATGAAGAGGCTCAGAGTCAAAAGCATGATTCTGCTCTCAGAACATGAGAATGAGATGACCAAGAAGGGGTTCAAGATAAGAAAATGTCCCCATGATGGATAGCTAGTATAGAGAGAGTACCCTTGACTATTTCTTTAGATAAGCCAGATGTCAATTAGAGTGAGCTTATTCCAATTCCCAAAAAGGGGAAAGTAAAGAAAGGTAAGTACAGAGTAGAGCTGTAAGTCGTGAATGAGTTATAAGTGCAATATCCCAAATTTTGTAAACTGAAATAAAAGGCTAAATAGATGAATTACGAAATGATTTGAACCCCATAGATAAGAAAAATATAAAGGAAAATGCTTATAGACAAGAAAAAAAAGATCGACTAAGTCCCTAGTCTTGAGGATTTTAAGTAGAAATGACTAAAGGGCAAAATGGTCATTTGTCCTAATAATAAGGGTAAAATGGTCATTTTGAATAAAAAAGGCTAGGGCATAAAATGTCATCAAATAATAAGGACATTTTGGTAATTTGGTCAAAAGTTGACAAAAAAGTCAAAGTCAACTCAAAAGTCAAAGTTGACCAAGGGTAAGGTTGGAATTAAGAAAGAGTAGAAAAAGTGATGGCATTTTGGTAATTAAGAAAGAAATAAGAAGGTAGTGGCATTTTCGTAAATAAGTAGAAAATAAGATAAGGCAATGGTATTTTCCTAATTAAAGGATTTTGAAGTTGAGGACGACTAAGAACTAATTATTTGAGGTAGTAGGAGTTCTCAAATGCCTGAGACCCAAAATGAGAAAAGTTTAGTTGGATCCTAAAGTTATTAATAAGATTATTAATCGATGTCTGATGCGGGCAGTTTCAAAGTACGGAGAACAACAGTGCCCGAAAGCCCCAAAAAAGTATTTTTTAGAAATTTAATTACGGAAAATCCAGGAAGAATTTGAAGGAACGGAAAAGGGCTGGAGTATTAGGGAAAAATATAGAATTTTTCGATGCCCTTAAGTCAAATTAGCTGCTGGAAGCACATTTTACGGTGTTGTACGTAAATCGAGGAATCCTGACGAGTTACGAGAGAAACCCGGAGATGCTATGGGCTAGGACATGACGCCACCTAGGCAAGGAGGCCTAGGGAGTGGCACCATCTAAGAGAGAAAGTCTCCGGAAAAGTAAAAAGACAATTACCCATATAAAGAGTACTTTACGTAAATGCATACCACCGGATCAAATAACTGGACAATAATGGATCTAGTCAGCCCAACTAAGTCATTAATGAGGTAGTTGATAGTAATAATGACACCTTTTTCACTCACCACAAGAGCTTGACAAGTGGCAAGATCTCAAGCTTCAAGAGGAAAACTTAGTCATTAAGTTTAAATCCTAACCATCCATTATTTTGTGAGGAGTTTTTAATAGGCATTCTCTTCTCTTTTCTCTCATTATGGCCAGCTGCTTCCTCTCTCCCTAGAAGCTGGAACTTTCGCCATTTTGGATGTAAGAAGAGGAAGAAGAGAAGCTCCAAACACAAGGTAAGCCCTCAACCAACCAAAACAACCCATTTTCTTAAGTCTTACAACCTTCTTTACAATCTTCTTGGGCTAATTTTTTTTAAATCCTCTCTTTTGTGAAAAGAGAAAGCTATAGTTCTTGAGTTCAAAAATTGGAAAAGAGAAGGATTTTGAGAAAACCAAAGGTTGCAAAACACTCCTCGAGTGTTAAAGAGTTGCTTGATATATATGTGTGTGTGTTTGGTTTGCTTGTTGGTTGTTGTTGGTTGAAAATTTTGAAACCCTAAGTTTAGAGGGGAGATTCCATCCACTTTGGTAGGGATGGGGAAGGGTTGTGTTTGATTCATATGATGCTTGATTGAGAATTTGGAAGCAAGAATGGATGACTATGTGGAAAGAAAAGTTGAAAAATCTAAACCCTCCCTTTTGTTTTTTTTTGAAAATTTGAAAGAAATAGAGGGAGTGGGATTTTGATGATTATAATGCTTTCAATGGCTCTACAATGATGTTTTGTGTAGGGTAAAGCTAAGAGATTGATTTTAGAAGCCTTATGGGTCATAAAAATCAAGTCTTGAACTTGTAGACTCTTAGAAAACCAAAAGGGGGTTTTGTGCGTTTTTGCAAGTTTTATGGCATATTGATGGTTGTATGTTCATATGAATATTATGTCATGATCTTTAAGGATTTGAGACCCTCAAGAGCACACTTAGAAGGGATCCAAAAGAACTTTGAAGTTCAAGTAAAAAGGAAAGCAAAGCTAAAAGAGCAAGACTACTAATCCTCACTTATGTTTTATGAAACTTATTTGTGAATGATGCATGATTTTGTGATGATTAAAGTGGATGGTTTGTGTATGAAATGTCACATATTGTATGCTCATATGCATTTATAAATTGTAGTTTGAAATTTCACATATTGTATGCTCATACACTTGTTTAAAGTTATAATATGCACATTCACAATGTTTTTGATTAGTTAGTTTTGATAATGAGATTTCCAAAAATCTCATTCTCCCCCACTAACCAATGTAGGTGGAGGCTCAAGAAAGGGTAAGAATAAGGTTATTGATGGTTGAAGATGATGTGCTTGATTGAGTAAATTTGGTGTAAATATGATGATTAATAAGCTTTACCTACAAGTGGTTGTAGTTTTGTAATCCATGAACCTCCACATGAGGTAGTAGGTAAAGATATGATGATGCATGCATGGAAATGGGCTAAAAATGATAAGGAATGATAATAAATAATCATGCATGCCAAGAGGTTGGTTTATGAACCAAAAAGAGGTTTTGGTGATTTTTAAGAAAGGTTGGATTTCAAAACAAATGGGTTCCAATGGCCCTGGAAACTGACCTGTTTCAAACATCAATGAAAAATAGCAAACGAGCTCTGATTGAGCTGAACATTTCCAATTAAATACTAAACATCCTAAGCTTTAAAATGATATAAATTTTGTGAAATTTTGATGTGTATATTCAGAATTATGATTTTCCAAATTTAAGGGAAAAATTTGGAAAAACTGGAAGTGACCATTGGAACAGTGCACGTTTTTGTAATAAACTGATTCCAATAGGCAAGAATTGGAACCTGTGAGTATTTTCCCCTATTGATTACTTAATAAGCTAAATTTAGAGATTTTAACAACTCATTTTTATTTTTCTAGAATTAATTATGATTCTTCAAAGTTGGGTCGGGAATCTGGAAAATGGGCCAGTGAACAGTAACAGCGTTTTTAAAGAAAAAGAAAAACTTTCTAGTTCACCAAAATGGCCAATTTGAGTCATCCAAAGCCCAATAGTGGTTCTAAAGTGATCTAACATGAGGAAA
>JANTPZ010153377.1:0-14816 GCA_025593235.1 Vachellia pachyceras | reverse complement strand
CATGGCATATTTGTTTCTATTTACTTAATCATGCAAGTAGATGTATTGTTAGAGTTGTTTGCTACTGGGATTTCATTGAAATCTCACCCTTTCCAATAACAAACCATAGGAACAAGCTCAAGAAGCCATGGCAAGGAGGTGCAAGAGAGAAGGTAGGGTGGCTTCCAACTTAAGAAGGAATTATGTGTATATGTATAACTATGGAATTGTGGATCAATGTAAATTAAACTCCTACACTAAGTCATTTTTGTGTTATGTGATTTAAGTAAATGGGTCATGATGAAAAATTCATGAAGGAATCAAAATGAGTATGTCAAATGGTGAAAAAGGGATTCAAAAGACCTTTAATAGAACTCTATGGGATATTTTGAGCAAATGAAGTCCAATTGCTCTGAAATTTTTCAAGTATGTAGATCTCTTCATAAGATTTCTATAGAGTCCTAATTTGCCTCATTTGGAGTTTTGTACAAAAAGTTATGGATTTTTGAAGTTCAGCAGAAAATCTGATAGCGGACGTTGGCCGCAGCAAAATTTAAGATTGGCCGCGACGAAAGTGGTCCGAGAGGAATTCATTATGTTCTGGAGAAGTTCGCCGGGACGAAAGTAGAAGTTCGCCGGGGTGAAAGTGGTTAGAGAGCAACTTTTTTTCCTAAGTTTAAAAGTTCGCCGCGACGAAAACAAGAGTTGGCCGGGGCAAAATTCCTCTGCCAAGACCAAGTGAATAGTGATTTTTCCAAGCCTTTCCAACTTGGTTTGGAATTTATTTTGGTTCAAGGATTATTTTTCTCTCATGAACCATGAAACAAGCTTTGTTTAGAGACCAAGATCACATAAAGTAAATTTTTCTAGAATTAGTTGTGAATTATGAAAGTTTGGCCTAAGATGTTTAAGTTTTTAATAAACAATAGTTAAAGTGAGTTTTGAAATTCACTAAGATAACTAATTCTAGCTTATATAATGATCTCAAGTGATCTAATTAAGGCCTCTAATGGATAATATGGTGAAGATATGAGAGGTATTACAAATGGCTTTTAATGCTCGTAAAGATGATCGTTGTCTCTGTAATGAATGCTCGGGGCTTTTATAGATGAGAGGAATGAAGTTGCCGTTAGATAGAGTTTAATATCCGTTACTCTCACAACCACCTCTTCGTCTTCACCATTAATGCTTCACTAAATGCGTATCAGGAATGTTGACGACGATGACGGCTTCGTGTAATCTGTCTGGAATAAATGTGAAGACGTGTGGGTAGCTTTTTCTCTTTTAGTGATAATGGGTTTCAGCATTTATGGAGGCAGGTGAGATTCAAACGTTGTTAGCACGAATGAGGAAAGCTGCAGAGAGTAGGTAAAAAGCTGTCAGAGAGAAAATAGCCGTTGGTAAAACAATACTCGAGTGTTGCAAGACTAATACTCGAGTGTTGGTGGCACTTTCATTAAAACTCAAGTGTTCAGAATCAAGTGTTCTCCTTTGTGAAGAAGAAAGTTCAATACTCGAGTGTTGTAAAAATGAACACTCGAGTGTTCACAATACTTCCTTTGAAAAACTCAAGTGTTCTGCTCAGAGTGTTGCTCTTTCTTTGAGAAATGACTCAACATTCGAGTATTGAACTTTCAAATCAGTTACCTTTCCATTCAATCCCCTATAACCGTCAAAACCCTTCGCTTATTCCATCAAAAATACTTTAATCAACAGATTCATCATTCATGCTCTCGGCGTCTCTTGCCTCCGAAACTTTGCCAAAATCCCAAATCTTGCTCCCAAATCACCATGGCTCGTACAAAGGTCTAAGGGAACATCTTCCGGCCCTTCACAATCCCAATCTGCTTCCTCCAAGAAGATGAGGATTGTGGAACCATCGGAAGAGGAGGATACAGTTGTGATTTCGGCCCAAAAGTCACAATCCGGGCGTCCCAAGTCAATCTTGAAGGGCAAAGCTCAAGTGCAATCTTCCTCAGCCCCTGTTCCATCATCTGCACAAGATTCAGATTCTGAAACAGAGAGCATATCTCCGGGCAAATTGGTGACAAGTGCAAAATGAAAAAGAAAAGCAAGAGCAAGTAGGCCAGGAGAATCATCCAGAAGAGGAGCAAAGAAGGAAACCAAATTAAAGCCTTCTCCAGGTTACAAAACTTCAACTTTATACATTACTGAGCATGATGATTATGAGGTTAAGTACAAAACCCCGTGCCTTGTGTCCTGGAATATATGTTAAACTTGAAGAAGTTAAGGCCCTGGGAATTGATGTGATTGAGTTTATGGATCATTATAGGAATTTGATTGAGATAACATGTCATACTCTCCTGAGATGGTGAGAATATTCTATAACAATATGAAATGAAATTCTCTGAAGGATGATAAAGGAAAGATCAATCATCATTCCATGGTAACTAGAATCAGAGGAGTGGAATCAACATAACTGCTGATGATCTGAATAATTATCTTGGCACTCATACATTTGATGAAAAATTAAAGGATTTTTCAGAAGAGGAAATTTTTGAGTTGCTGAGACCAGGGGAAGAGTATCCAGGAAGCTTGTCATTTGATCCCTCCTCTATGCCAGTGTTGCAAAGAACCATTCACTACATCTACTCTAGATGTTTAGTGAATAAGAGTAGAAATTACACTCATCTGGCTCATGGTGACTATCATATTCTGGCATCCATTATGGCAAAGGAAAAGAGGAATGTTGGCCAGTTAATATTCCATGAGATATGGAGGTTTAGATTTTCTAACTCCAAGAGGATGACAGTGCCATAACCTTACCTCATCTCTCGGATTCTTGACATTCATCAAGTGTGGTATATTGTTGAAAAGATTGAGAATCCCATTATGTTCTCTGCTCAGCACTTTCATAGGATGAACATCGATGTGGTAAAGGTTCAGTCTCTGCCAGTGAAGAAGAAGAAGAGAGCCACATCAGCCACTTCTGGAGGACAGGATGAGGCTCAGTCTTCTGCTCCTCCTCCTCAGCCATCTTCTGCTCCATCTTTTGTTCAGGCTGCCTTGCAGACATATATGGAGACAGAGTTTAGGAGGATGACAGAGACTTTTGTCACTACCATTCAGACTCAGACTCGGGATTACCTCAAGACTATTCTTCAAGCAGCAAATGATCACTTCATAGGGAAGACCTTGGATACAGTAGTTACATCTTTGTCTCTGGATCTTATCAAGTTTAAGGATTTTCTCTTGGAGAAGTTTACTGCTTTACAGGGGTCTGTGGCTGGCTTGGATGGTAGAATATCTGGGTTGGACAACAGGGTATCATCTATTGAGCAGTTTATCAGAGACTCCCAGGCTTCCACCTCTGCTCCTCCTCCCCCTCCATCTCAGTCACCTGAGGATCCTCCCACTGATGTTGTTTTGGCCATGATTAACTTTTCATCTTCCATCTTGAACCCAAAGCCTCAGCCCATACCTGCACCTCCCCTGACTTCAATGGCTCCCTCTGAGCCTCAGCCTTCATCTGATCCAATTCCTTCTTCTCCTCACTCACCCCTTGTTTGATTGATGACAAAAAGGGGGAGAAAGAAAATCAGATGTTCAGATGCATTTTGTTTTCTTTATACTTGTTGTTTCGATGTTCTTGTCACTTTGGACTTTTTGATTCTGAATTATTACTCTTTATGGCCTAATGTTATTATGAATTCATCATCTACCTGCTTATAATTCTGTTGCTACTCTATAACTCTGTTTCACTGGTTCATCATTTTTTTCAAAAAGTTTGCAAGTTCAGCTTTCATAATTCCTCACTCTGATTTTAAGAGTTTTGTCATCATCAAAAAAGGGGAGAATGTTGATGCCATGTTTTGATGATAACAAAATGATTTTAGGAATTATGAAGCTTAATCTATTGATGATTTTAAATTAATCAAGTTCTGTGATTTAATAAACAAGTTTGTATGAAAGTATTGTAAATACTCAAGTACTGAGAAGCAAAACTCGAGTATTAGGTATTTTTCATGAGTTAAAATCAATACTTTTAGACAACACTTGAGTTATTGAAGAAAGTATTGTGAACACTCAAGCAATGTTTATGGATAACTCGAGTGTTGTGTTCAAAATGTTTCTGTGATTCAGCACTTTGAGTGAATACTTGAGTATTAGGTTTAAGTGTTGACAAAACTCGAGTAATGGTTTTTGAAACACTCGAGTTTTGAGGCTTAAAATGTTTTAAATTGAACACTTTCATGAAAATTTCGAGTATTGGAATAAAGTGTTGTCAACACTCGAGTATTGATTTTGAAATACTTGAGTATCGAATGCTTTTTCATAACGAGTACAACACTCCAAGGAGAATACTTGAGTTTTGGATGAAAGTGTTGTAAACACTCGAGTATTGATTTTCACAACACTCGAGTATTGAGCCATTTTCAATGAAAGTGCAACACTCTCAGCAGAATACTTGAGTTTTGAGTGAAAGTATTGTCAACACTCAAGTATTGGTTATTGCAATACTTGAGTATCGGGCTCTTTTCAAAACAGACGCAACACTCTATGCTGAATACTTGAGTTTTGATTGAAAGTGTTGGCAACATTCGAGTGTTAAGAGAATCAGTGCTCAGCTGCTAGTACTATTCCTTACCAGCTCTTACTAGTCATTAGAATTGCAGCTGCTATTACATCTCTTACAGTCCATCCAATGTACTCATAATCATCACAACTTTTTAACAACTCTAGTACCTTTAGTACTTCTATCACTTTCACTATGATGCAACCTCATCAACAATTACCCAACTCAATTTCAACCTCAATATCATATGATAAGCTCAACGCAATACTCTTATAATCTCTACTCTAGTACATCTCAACAGCTCAGCATCTGGAATGGCTGCCATCATAGCTCATAACCATCCTTATCATCAGCTACATCCAAAGCTAGTTGATCTAATTCATAAGCCTCTCTGGCCCTTTGGATTCACGCTAGATGAAAATCTCGCCCTTGCAGAGTCGTATACTCTCGTAGTTCATTAGTGTTCATGCTCAAAATATGTGTTAAGGAAGCAGCTATACCATTTCCTATCCCCTTACGAATCTTTTCCTCTACACGAGCTCTACGATTCACATCTGGATCTATGGGCTGTTCTTGCACCTCATCTGAACTCTGAGATGAAACTAGTACATTAGAATCTGGTTCAGAAGAAGTATAGGTAGACTTCACCTTCATAGGAAACTTCTCTTTCGCTACCCTGATTGGCATCTCTATCACAATCATAAAAAGATCATGATTGTACCTGAGGAAATCATCTTGGTTCACCGAAACTTCTGAATGCAAACTTACCTATAGAGTATGGGTGTTACAAGTCTTATACCCAGTTCCACGTCGGTACGACTGGGTAACCTCGATACTATTATCTATCATTGTGTAACTTCATTAATTTCTTACCATTTGGCTCCCTTTCCATTTGCATACTATTTTACCAAAATATGTACACCATACCTACATTTACATGATATGTCTAACTTAGTCACAAAACCACAACATGAAGGGGCTTAAGTCATCACATCTTTAACATATCCCTATCATTACTATACACAAGCTAACATAACATAAAAAATGCATAGCTTTCTCTTACTCTTCATGTATCTTCCCTTTTTCCTTTGCTTGAGCTTGCACCTAATGTTTGTTATTGGAAAGGGTGAGATTTCAAGGAAATCCCAATAGCAAACACTCTAATAATATATCTACGTGCATGATTATCGAATGGAAATAAGTAAGCCATGTAACAAAAACAATAAACCTTACTTTAATCAAGTTTTCACAAAGCTAAGGCAATCATTGCATAGCTATCACCATACGTTCACACAAACAAGGTTTCACAAATCAAGTGGCTACAACCACATATCAAACATGCCAATTAACAAATATATAAATCAATGCAAGATAGATGTCAAAGTTAGGAGTGTTGCTACCTTGGTTTAAACTTTCCTTGAAACTTGAAGGCTCTCTTGTTCAACCTTCCAAGTTGTTCCTTGCACAACTTAATGGCCTACACAATTCATAACACACTGGCCATTAATCTCAAGCCAATTCCAAGTCAAGAAACACCTTGAAACCCCATAAAATCCTTTGGTAGTTTAAGTGTTCTTGAAACCCCTAAACTTGGAAATTCAATTCCAATGCTTCCAAAATTATTTTCTCACTTCCACCCTACACAATTTTTCATTCTAAAGCCATTGGAAGCATCAAAATCACATCCCTCCTACCAATGCCAGATCTAGCCGAAAATCAAGATTAAGAGGAACAAAGTGATTTTCAAACTTTCTTCATATATAATGACATATTATTGATCCCAAACCACTTCTCATGTATTATTTAACTCAAGAACACTTCTTTCTCATCAAATCACAATTTGGACGGCACCTCCCCTAGGGTTTCTGTTAGAAATTGTGCCCTAGGGCCAATCATTGTATTTCAGACATTATTTATTTTAATGTATTTTCTCCATTAATTATCATACGTTTTGCATGTTTGTTATGATAATTGTATCCATAGATGAATTATGAATATTGTCTTAAATGTCTCTGACTGGTTGTCTATGTGGAAACGTAGATAAGGTAAGACCAGTATGACTTTGATGAGGTATGGAGATACGAGTCAAAGTCATAAGCACTTGTAAGAGTATAAGGTGCTGGACCGACCCGCTATGAGAAAGATGCATCATGGATTCCTGCATGAAAGTCACTAAGCTTGACCTAGTCAAAAGTCACCTTTGACAAGGTGATGATAAAGGCTATAATCGGTCTTAAGGGTTTTCATGTGGAGGAATGTGTAACACCTCCTATTTATCCCTCTTAGCTTCCATTATAATGATTTGAAACCAATTAATGGCCTCAAACAACTTACATTGTCAAAAGGGACTAAAATGAAAACTTTCATTTTGATGAAAGTTACTATTCACAGTTTTTAGGCCAACTTTAAAAATTCATAACTAATTCTAGAAAAATCGAAATCGAGTGGTTCCAACTTATATTTGAAACTTACAAATTATTTTATGAGGTAAAAATACTCATTTGAACAGTAACTTATCCAATTCGTACAGATTCATTCATGAAAATGTACTATTCATATGGTAATTTTTCATTTTTCCCATGATTTTCTGTGATTTTTTGCCAACTTTGGATAGTCATAACTTTCTGTACAAAACTCCAATTCCAGAGGTCTTTTGCTTGTTTTAAATCTTGAAATGTGAACTATTTTTCCATAAAATTTTAACTCATTTGAAGTTCATTTACTCTGTTTCCCGACAGGGCAAAGTAGGGAAAAGACCAACTTCAAAGTAGGGCAAAGCATAAGCTAAGGTTAAGTCATCTATCCTCAGTGGTAGCTAGTCTGATAATTCCCCAAGATTAATCATAGAAGCTGACATGTCTTCTTAGGCTTTGCTCACTCCTCTTTTTCTCTTGCACTTCACTAGAACATTTTCTTTTCCTTTCATGCTTCTTAACTTAAATTTCTCATGCCATATATCTTTTACTATAATGTTTGAATTCACAGGCATCGATTCATTCAGTGTCTGTTCTATGCCCCTCTGCTATATCTTAGGATTCAACAATCCTTACTTCTTCTTTTCTGATCATTACTATGATGTTGTGGAGAGAGGACTTACATTATGTTCATCTTACTGATTTATCTAGTACCCAACTATTCAAGGGATTCTGCCCCTGACTGCTATTAACTTACTTTCTCTCTTTTCGTATTGGGAATGGTCTATTCCATATACCCTGCTTTTACTGCTTTCTTTTTCTTGTGGGACAACATGAAAAGCTCACAATGGTTTCCCATTGGAGTTCTATCTGATTCCTGTCTATCAGGAATATGCTTCTCCCTGTCTATCAGGAAGTAGCTTGCCTTGTGCTAGGGCAATTAGTCCCACGTATCCTTGTCTATCAAGGATTTACCTTTCTTCCTGTCTATCAGGAAGTGACTCACCTAACTGTGGTGACTTTAATTGTCATACGCATAACTGCGGCGTTTCGCCTAACTGCGGCGATGGCATAGGAAAATCACCATCCCAAACTTTAGAGAGATACTTTCTGACTAAAACATTTTCTGATATGCTTTCTGTTGGGTACTTCCTCTCCTCATCATAACGCAACATATTTTGTCCCAATCAGGGAACCTTTCTTAACTTTCTTACTTATTCATTTACTGTTGAGAATTTAGTTTCTCATTTTCATACTTGGCCTGAGAATCACACCCTTCTGCGATGCCTGCAAACATAGTGAAATATCACTAGTTCAAGTCTCATTGCCCAAGGCATCTCTAAGTTCTACATGATTTGCCTTTACTATTCTCGGGTATCTCATATCACTTCTTCATCTATTTCTCATCATCTGTATCCTTATGATGGGCTACTTGACTTTCCCTTTGGTAGCTCTTAAGATTCCTTGACCAATTCATCCATGGCCATTTCAACTTTACAATTTATTCTCATAGGAATCCTTTATTGGATAAAATTCAAACCTATATACTAGCAGATAATTCATTACAAAGTATCCTCAAACTCCGCTGCTAGTACTATGCCTTTATTGCTATTAAACTTGGGCTAACTTAAGTTGGGAAATCTATTGTGGTTACTGAAACTGCTGCTGCTGTGGCTACTGTGTCAATCACAGTCTATCTGGCTCACTCTTAATAATCATAAAGCCTTTCAGCAGCTCTAATACTTTTGGTACTATCTACTTTCTAATTTCTTTGGAAAATTGACCACAACTCATTTAGCGTCTGCCCAACTCATTCTTATATTTAACTGTCATAAATTATAGCCAAAAATAGCACTTTTGTATCATAACTGTACTTCAACTGTTCTTACCTTATACATCTATTTATCTCTAGCATTAGAGTTACTAGACAGGATGTCATTACTATACCTATCCTGTCTCTTTGTTCTGTAACTCCTTAAACTTCTGGATAATTCTGATGTATAGAACTTTACCTCTGATAACATATACTTTGTCCAGTATGCGAACATAACCTAGCTCACTAATAGCTTAGGATATCTAATAACCTCGAATGTTACTGGACTATCAGAAATTCTTTCCTTGATCATCTCCTCTATCTCCTTTCTAGAGGTAAGGCTCAGTTTCATCTAATATCCTCTGCCTCACAACAGGCGTTGGAGGAATAAAACATCTATTTTTTTAATATGATTATTTCCTCAGAGGTTTCGTTGATTCCTTTAACTTATTCTATAATTAGAGTAAACTGATCCTCTTTCCGAGCCTCTTTAATCTCATCTTTTATATCACTGAGGATCTGAGTGTTTCCATATCTATAACTAACTCAATATATCCCAATCTCTAAAATTCTTCATCAGCTTCCACTCTTTTATCATGATCATAGCCACCTGCGCTGTCTTTCCGCTTTAAAACATCAGTAACTACATTCACTCGGCTCGAATGATACTTATTCAGTAGTCGTAGTCCTTGAGCAATTTCGTCCAATGTCACTGTCTCAAATTCAGCTCTTTCCGATCTTTGTAAATACTTGAGACCCTTATAATCATAGTACAGCTTGTTAGCTGCTCCATATAACTAGTGCCTCTATATCTTTAAAGCATAAACCATCGCTGCCAGTTCCAAATTATACGTATAAATATTCTTGTCATTTCACAGAAAAAGATTGGTTCTTTCTAGTGAGCTTAGTTGGCAGCAAGGCAATCCGAGAGAAGTTTTGCATAAAACATCTATAATAATTTGCTAGGCCCAGAAAGCTCCTGACTTCGATTATTGTCCTAGGCATATCTTATCTCAGTACCGCCTTTACTCGGTGTAGTCCACTGCGACCCCTTCCTGAGTGATCACCTATCCTAGGAATTTCACCTTTAATAATTAGAACTTACTAGCTTAGCTAAAAAAAAGGTTTTTCTTTCAAAACAATTAATAAAATTCTCGGATGCCCTTTTTTTATATTCCTTTAAAGATCCGGAGTGCACTATGGTATCATTTATAAGACTATGACAAACTGGTCCAGATATTGTCAAAATGCACAATTTATGTAGTTCATGAAAATTGCAGGGGCATTAGTCAAACACTATGGTATCATTTATAAGACTATGACAAACTGGTCCAGATATTGTCAAATGCACAATTTATGTAGTTCATGAAAATTGCAGGGGCATTAGTCAAACCATATGGCATTCCTATAAACTAATAGGAGCTATATGTCGATCAATCTAAAACTCATGTCTTTCTCCTTAGAAAGAGAACTGGGCTTTCTAGGGTGAAACACTAGGTTTAACAATCCCCTTCTCTAATAGCTCTTCTATCTGCTCTTTATCTCTTTCTTCTTAATTGAAAACATTCGGTACAAAGTCTTGGAATTCGAGTTCATTCCTGGTACTAGATCAATAGTGAACTCCACCTCTCTCTCTGGAGGCAATTCGTTAATTTCTTTTGGAAGTACATTTAAGAACTCTCCGACTATCAGAATATCACTAAGGGACTCTATAACTTCAATCTCAACTAGGGAAGAAGTCCCTACTCCGCCTTCGGCGGGTAATCAAGCTCAAAGGCCTCTTTGGCCCTTTCTATTTGGCTAAATAAAATATTCGCCTTTGAGGAGAAAGGTAGTTCTGTGATTCCACGGGTATTCAATTCCAGGTTACATTCAGTAAAATCAATTTACAGTGCTTAAGTTTCCCGTAAACTACCTCCTCTAGACAATTTTCGTAGTTTAAACTTTGATCTTTTGGTTGCCTTTGCATCTCGCTTTAACCTTGAGATGGTACTATCATAATAGTTCCTGATCCAGATGAAGTGTATCCGGGGTTCTCTACCATTTTTGGATCCTCTTCTTCTACTAGGAGCTCTTTCTTTGGTACCGGCATCTTTACCGGACTTATGGGTTCTTGGACGATTTGATCTAGCTCATATGCCTCTCTAGCCCCACTGGATATATGCTAACCGATACCCTCAGTGGTACTCTCAGAGTCCTCGGGTGTTAGCATCCAGCATGCGCTATAGAGAAGCAATCATATCAATCACTGGACCTTCATATCTGTTGTCCCATGTATATTCTAGTAGTTCTTGTGCTAGCTCCATCTCTTTTCCGAACACTTTATTTAAATTCTGAAATGATTCTATCACATTGGAACCAACCTCTAACTGTTCCTCCTTGTTATGTTCTTCCACAGTATACTTAGCTTTTCATGTTTAGCTAGTCACATTAATTCCTAAACTCATGAATATAGAACATAACTAACTAGGATACCATCATAAGAGGCAACCAACATATACCATAACACTTAGCATTTAACATAACAAATCATTGCATGTTGAATAATAGTGCACAACATATCATTTCTCAATGCACAACTTAACAAATAATAATGCACTTCTTTGGTCAATTTGAGTTATCCAAGGCCCTAAAGTGGTTCATTAGTGATCTAATATGATGTTTATAAGGGAAAATAAGGAGTGTTACATAACACCTCCTATTTATCCCTTTTAGCTTCCATTATAATGATTTGAAACCAATTAATGGCCTCAAACAACTTACATTGTCAAAAGGGACCAAAATGAAAACTTTCATTTTGAAGAAAGTTACTATTCACAGTTTTTAGGCCAACTTTGAAAATTCATAACTAATTCTAGACAAATCGAATTCGAGTGGTTCCAACTTCTATTTGAAACTTACAAATTATTTTATGAGGGAAAAATACTCATTTGAACAGTAATTATCCAATTCGTACAGATTCATTCATGAAAATGTACGTTCATATGGTAATTTTTCATTTTTCCCAGGATTTTTCTGTGATTTTTCGCCAACTTTGGATAGTCATAACTTTCTGTACAAAACTCCAATTCCAGATTTCTTTGCCTTGTTTTAAAGCTTGAAATGTGAACTATTTTTCCATAAAATTTCAACTCATTTGAAGTTCATTTACTCTGTTTCCCGACAGGGCAAAGTAGGGGAAAAGACCAACTTCACTTCCAGCACTTGGTCAAATTTAGCCCTACTTAACTTCATAACTTGTCATTTTGATTTATAAACTTTTCTTAACCATATTTACCTATGTAATTAGGTATTATCAAAGCATAAACTAATTATCATGAGTCCATGATACATCCACAAGTCACATTACATAACACATTACAACATTTAAACTAAATACACAAAGTTCCTAACAAAGTCCACCACATTATACATCAACATTTATCTCATGCATCAACCACTTTCTCCTTACCCTTGAGAGTGCCTCCACCTAAAAATGGTTAGTGGGGGAGAGTGAGATTTTTGGAAATCCCAGTAGCAAAACTATCTAACATACTTTCATAAAAATGCATGACAACTTTCTAAATGATTGTGGATTAATAAAAGTGCAACATGAAACACATAAATGCATATGGCCATAGCATGAACATGCACACATCCACACTTTCATCACCATAAAGTTCAAAACAAGTCATGCATCAATCAAAGGAATTTTCATGATAACATAGATTAGAGTTAGATGTTTTTGCTACCTTGTGTCTTTAATTTCTCCTTAATTGAATGCTCTCTTGTTTGCTTTGAAAATAACTCTCTTGCACCAAACTTTTGCCTACACAATTGACAACATTATGGCCATCAATTACAAGCCATTTCCAAGACAAAAACTAAGGTAAAACTCCCTTCAATAATCTTTTGAACTTTAAGAACCTTAAAATCCTAAACTTGTCTCTATGATTTTCTAATGCTTCCATAAACTTGGGCTCACTTTTACCCAACACAAAAACTCATTTTAAAGCCATTGGAAGCATAAAAATCATCAAAACAACATTCCTTCCCCAAGTTCCAGGTCAGACCGAAATCATACACACAAGTGCCAAGACATGATTTTTCAAACTTTCATCATGTATAACAACATATTCTTGATTCCAAAACACTTCTCATGGATTATTTAGCTAAAAACAACTCTTCCTCATCAAGTATAAAATTGGACAGCATCTCCCCTTAGGGTTTGAGATTCCAAAATTTCATACAAACATCAAACCCAAGCAGTATATACATCAATCTTCTCCTTAACATGCAAGGAGTGTTTTGCAATCATTTATTTCCTCTAAATCCCTCTCTTTCTCACTTTGCTCTCAAGAACCCTAAGTATTCAAACTTGAGAAAGAGAGCCCAAATCAAAATTCCAATCCATGGAAGTTGTAGAGGAAGTTGAGAGGAAGAATTTGATATATAACATAAGGTGTAACTCTTTCTTACCTTGAGATTTCAAGAGCTCTTCTTCCTCTTCCTTGAGACAAAAATGGCGTCTCTCTTCTCTCTTTTTCCAGCTGCAAAAGTCGGTCACAATGGTGGAGGAATGGAGGGCAAAATGCATTTATAATATCTCATGAAAATGGAATGGAAGGTTGAGATTTAACCTTACTAAGGAGGTTAATCCAAGGGCTAAGATTTAGCCACACCTCCACCACTTGTTTAATCCTCATTAGCTCTTAAAAATTATGTAATGATGGCTGCACATGGTGGAGAAAAATCTGTTTGGGGTTTGGTTACACTAACCAAACCAAATTCCATTCGGTTACTTCTACCGATTACACTTTCTACCGGTAAACATAACTTTATTCCGATAAATCTTTTTCTACTTTTCTGGAGATGTTTTCTTCCTCATTTGATCTCCATAATTCCCTTTTAAATATATTAAAATCATCATCCTCAAAATACCTCTTGATCTTATCAAAATCAACAGGATTACTTTATCCTGTCTAAAACTCCCGAAAACACGCAATCTTAGGATAAATCATTTTTTAGGGCCTTATAATTTTCTATATTTTTCATTAATACTCTAGCCCTTCTTTTTTCCCCAAAATACCTTCTAAATTGTTCCAAATTAATTTTTGTAATAAATTATATTTTCGGGGATTTTTCGGCTTTTCCCCTTATTTTCGGGAAAATCGCCTTAATCGTACTTTGAGCAATAATTTTGTTAAATACTATAAATTCTACTGAATTTTTATAAACTCTGGTTTTTGGTCTTAGAGAACTCCTAATACCTTAAATAATTATTTTCAACCATCAAATCTTTAAAATTCCATAATTCCTCATTCACACCGAATTTCAACAATCAGTTGAATCTCTAGTAATCAGTGAGTTCTGCTCTATCTTTTGGGTATACGTGAATTTTTCTGATTTTTGGTCAACTATTTGAATTTTTGACTTTGACTTTGTCAAATGACCAAAATGCCCTTTCACAGTCTAACTTTTCATAAATTCCCATTTTGCCCTTGACCTTTTTGGCCCTTGATCTTTTGGTTTCTGACCCTTTGGGAAACTTCCCAGGAGGTCACCCATCCTGGAATTGCTCCCAGAACGAGCACGCTTAACTTTAAAGTTCTTACCGACTTCCATCCACCAGGCCAAATCTGATTCTGTGACTTCCGGCCTAACGGCAATCAACTTTTTCCGTACTTTCTATCCGTGGGTTTTAACTTGACTTTTGACTACTGGTTTGACCCTTTTTAATCCAATGACCATATTGCCCTTGGTTTAATGCTTAATGACATTTACGTCCATGGCTTACATTCTTAGTAATTTCAAAGCCTTATGACTAATTTGACCAGGGTCTTTTTGGTCCCCTGACATCTTTTCTTTTCTTTTTTTGTACTTTTATTTCTGGGCCTTGTCTTATCTCCTAACTATCGATTTGGCCTCTATGTTAGTTTACAGAAATGGGTGGATATTACATTCGCCGAGGTAAAAAAAGTATTTGGTCGCGGCGAAAACAGACAGAGAGCAAAATTACAGTTCAATTCCTCTGGAAATTCAATGTTTTTTTTTGAAAAATTTAAAGAAACCTGAAGATTTCTAAAGTTTTTTA
>JANTPZ010153376.1:0-17567 GCA_025593235.1 Vachellia pachyceras | reverse complement strand
CCTACGGCGCCCCATTTCAAATATAGGGCGTCATAGGCCTTTACTTACTACGCCCATCACATTTGCGCTCCCTTGAAAAAGGGCGCCAATTGGGTTAAAAATAGGGCGTAAAAAGTATATTTTGTAGTAGTGAGGGGTCTTTCATGCGGAGGAATGTGAGTGATCAAGATGGGATTTATCCCTCACATTAGTTGAGAGATATTACTGGACCCCTCGATGAGTGATTATGAGAAACGTATGGTCATACTGTAACGAAAATGATTTTTCGTTTCCTTGATCAGACTACTCAGGGATCGAGAAAGTAATGGTCAGGAATAGGAGGATGACATCATCCATACCTCATCCTTGATCGAGATATCATGTGACAAAAGGGACGTGATGTGATTGCATCAAAGGTTGCATCATGTTAATGATACCCATATGATTTGGGTAGTCGTAATGTCTTACTAGGGTCCTGATTGAGTTTTATTTCTTTAGTACTTTTGCTTGAATTTCTAAAGCATTTAATGCATTTTTGGCCCATCACGACCCTTCTTGAGCTTAATTTGGAAACTAGAGTTGTTGATTTTGATTAGCTTGATTTTGGGTGCATTTGCCATGAAAAATGATACATTTGCACTTAATTATAATCACGAGCAAGTGATACTTCAAATGTTTGCTATTTCATTTCAAGAACTCTGGCAAAGGGTATTTGGAAGCACCTCTGGAACATTTCACCGCGGCGCAATTCATTATTCATCACGGCCAAAGATCAAGCAAGTGAGCAAGAACTCTCGGGAGAGGTTTGCCACGGCGAAACCTCAAGTTCGTCACAATGAATATCACGGATCAGCATTAGATCAGGCTCCAAATGGAAAGAATAACCAACCCACATCTTGGACCTGACCTAGAGCGGTTAAAAGACCCTATTTAGGGTAAATTTCGAAGGGAACCAGAGGGGAATGCAACCACCACCATCTGAAAACACTCTTCTCTTATCTTCTTCCATTTTCTCTCATCCTCCTCCACTCTAAACCCTAGCCTCATCTCATTTTCATTTTCCAGACCATCATGCACTCACATTCTTCCATCCAGACCACTGAGCTCTTGCTATCAGCAGCTAGACCTCTCCCTTCCTCTTGGAGATGGAGATGGCTTGAATTCAAAGTGCTAAAAGGGGAGTAGTAGTTTTAATCTGTGTTTATGTTATAGATTGCATAGTTTTTGAGTTAGGACTTGTGATTTGTACGTAAATAAATACTTGGTCTCGGTCGAGCCAAACTTGGATTACTTGTGTATTGATTTTGCTTTGTGTTTGACTTGGTAGAGTGAAGTCTCATTTCTATCTATTCAATGAAACCTTTGTTGCTCTCTTTTATCTTCCTAGTTGTGCTTGATATTTTATGCGATATTGTGTTAAATTGGATTTTTCGCTTGGCAATTTCTTTACACACACTAAGTGTTTTTAAAGGGTTTCATGGAATGGAGTTCATCGCATGGAATTTCTGACCCAGTGAGTTATTGGAGTTTTCATTACGAAACTTAGTGTGAAACTACTGCTTTACCTCATGTTTTATGAACTATGACAGCCTGAACCATTTCCAAGAGGAATTTACCATCAATCATCTTTTGAGTTTTACAATCTGTTTTCATTGCATTCCCAAAATCCAAAAAATCCCAAAGAGAAACTTTGTTTTAAATTTCAGTTTCAATTCCACTTTCGAAATGAACTTAATCAAAAGCTAACTAACTAATTGCGCATGAGTCTCCATAGAGAACGACCATGGGGTTGCACCTTATAGTGCAATCATTGGAAATCACAATTGTTTTGATCCGTTTCCAATGCCTGTCAATGACAAGTTTTTACGCTATCATCTATGGCCGGATCAAGACCGCTTACAGCTTGTGGGCTAATGTTGAGTTTAGCCCACTGCCAACTTCATATGGGCCTACAGGGTCGCACACAAGAATAACTCAACAAGAGCTTCATATGGGCCCACTAACATTAATATTCATATTTAATTTATAAAGATAAATTAAATTTGTTGGCTCAATGTTTGGATGAATTATATGGATATGATTTGATCAAATCAGATTAATTCAAATCAGAATTGCAAAATTCAAATTTCACATTTTGAATTTCAAATTTCGAATTTCAAGATTAATAAAGATTGATCTTGAATATCTTTTGAATTTCAAATTTTGAATTTCAAGATTAATATAGTTGATCTTGAATATCTTTTGAATTTCTAGATTAATATAGATTGATCTTGATTATCATTTTGAAATCTTTTTGAAATTCGAATTTCAAGATTAATAAAGATTAATCTTGAATATCTTTTTAGATCTGAATTTGAATTTTAAAGATTAATTAAAATATTAATCATAGATTCTAGAAGCTCTCCATGAGTTCTATAAATATTAGGACTCATGATGAGCAAGAGAGGCATTCCATTTGAATCTGATTGTGAGCCACATAAACCCTAGAGAGAGAGTGAGACGTGAAAGGCGCTAGCACACTACAATTGTTGGGAACTGTTCATGTGGATACCGGTAGAGGGAGGCAATCAAAGAAACGTCAGCTCCTCGTGATCGGAATTAAGAACGCAAAGGTCGTGGAACCTAAAGAGATCCAAACGCAAGAAATGCTTCGGATTCAAAACGTAAAAGGTACGACTCTATCTCCTTAATCTAAACTCCTTTGATAGATCCATAAGGGGATTATAAAATTTTAAATTCCGCTGCGTGTACATTCTAATACCAACAAAACTAACCCCTTCCATTAGATATTGTATGGCATTGAATATGAGCACTTCTCCTAATGGGGATTTAAATCTTGATTCACTATAAGAAACTAACCCCTTCCACTAAATCTAATCCCTTTTAATCAATTTAATGATTTTGTTGAGGCGATTGCCAATTATATATGGAGAGGCAAAATGTACAAGTCCATATATAATTTACAGGCTTGCAGATTTTTCTTATATGTAAAAATAGTAATGTGGTTTTAGAATGTAGCAAGTGTTGAAGCTATTACTGTCATGCGCTAATCCCTCTAGTCCTTATTATAAAGGCACAAACTACCAATTCTCAAAACATTAATTAAGGAATGACAGTTAAATCATTAAATGTTTATAAATTAATTTTTTCCAAGTGGATTTGAGGAGCCACTTCAAAAAACCATGGAATAAAAAATTAGATCAGACTAGACGGTCAACCCAGAACTTGGTGATGAGCACACATGTCCAGTTCGGGCATGGTTCATTGAAATAACTTCTACCTTAACCCCAAATTAAAACCTTATTTACTTTAATTCTACATAAAGGTTATGAGATGTCAACCGTACCCACACTATAGTTGACCCAATACCATTCAAAAAACCAAATATACTATCCACAATTAATTTTTCTCACTTAGGAACAATGTTTATCAATATAACCTTATGTGGGTGTAACTCATAGTCTCACATAAGCAAGTTAGCAGCAATACAACAAGTTACAATGAGCAAAATAATTTAAAGAGTATGAACAACATAATTATATGACAATATATATGTCTCCCACATGAATGTCTCCCAAAGAAAGTTGGAGGCCCTACAACAAGATGCCACGATACTATGCCTCTGGTTGTTTTTCTTCCTATCTACTAGTATTGAAGCCCTCTCCTAAAAAATATTTGAAACCACGGTATGAGATATAAAGTCCTAGTAACCAACATATAATTTACCAAATATATAGGCAGTGTTATAAGAGGGTAGGTGAATGGAATTCCACTTAAATAAATTAGTAACCCAGTACATATCAAATATGGTATATCAAAAATTATACACAATTCCTTCCACTAAACTTCTCCTTATATTATCTGACATGGACTCTAACCTATGATGATAGGAAACCCGGCCAAAAGTCAACAATCATTATGAGGTTAATGAGCTTTATTCCTAACCGTCCACAATTGGGTCTAAAACTGGCAAGTTTCATCCTATTTGTGGTCGCCCACAACTGGGTCCGTTAGTTTTTTTAGGTAAAACTTGCACAGAAGATTAATGACCGCGTGGTTGCTTGCACGGATGTCATGTAACATTTTTAAAATATTAAAAAAAATAAAAAGTGACTATCAATCCATAAAACGTTCATTATTGTTTCCATTTGATTTTATTTAGAAGATTAATGCATCTAATAATGTTTTTATTTTACCTATCATAAGTGAAACTTTATTTAAATTTTTATGTTTTATTATGTTAAATTATTTAACCATATATTGATAGAGCTAAACTCATACGAGGATAAATGAGTCCATTGGATTTTTTTATATAAAACAGTTATACTTTATATTAGTTAATTTTTATATAACTTATTAACAATTTAAGGTTTTAAATTTAAAATTTAGTGCATTTTAAATTAATTTTGTATTGCAAATAATATCTTTGTAAAAGTAAAATTACAACGTTGATAGTAATATAAATATATAAAAATTATTGTTACATATTTATTATAATGTTTGAGTATAATATATGTGAATTATTCAAAAATATATTATACAGAAATAAATACAAATAACAATTAAAATACAAAATATAAATATTAAAAAGAAATACTTATTAATATTTTTAAGGGTTAAAGGGTAAAAATGACTCAAAATTTTTGTGCGAATAGCCATTGGCCACATAGAAGTTATCTAGGGGCCATTTTGGAATTAAAAAGTTTTAAAATGGGGCATTTTTGCCCCTATCGTTAAAAATGTTAACTTTGACTGTAAGTACCTCAATAGAAAAATTAGTCAACTTTAAAAGGCAACATTAACATTTTTAACAACTTCTGTCCCTTTATATTAAATTATATATGTGTTTGTATATTATAAAAATAAAAAGGAAAATTTACAATAAATTCCAAACAAGAAGAATTAATGAACAAACTGCCCAAAAGATTGGCAAAATTACTATCAGGTCCCGGCAGTAATTGGTCCCGTTGTTATTGACGGCTGGTGAGGTTGTTAATGACAACCGGACCAGCTACTACTGAGACCTGATGATAATTTTACCATTTTTTGGGACATTTTGTTCATTAATTCTTGGGAGATTTATTGTAAGGTTCCATGGAAGGAATTTAATTATGAAAAGGTCTCAAGGGTTGTCAATGACAGCTGTTCCACTTATCAATGGTGCTCCTTGACTTGTCATTGGCAACCTCTTGGGACCTTTTCATAAATAACTTCCTTCCATGGGACCTTTTCATAAATAACTTCCTTCCATGGGACCTTACAATAAATCTCCCTTAATTCTTTTATTTTATTTTAAAAATAGTATAAAATATTTTATTTTTCATATCAACTTTCTATAATACTATATTTAAAATTATAACAAAGCATTATTACTTATATTTTTTTGGAAATCTTGAAAATGTTATTATTGAAAATTTATTAGTTGGAAGAGAATAATGTGATTACGCAGTTTCATGGGGAAAAATTGGGCAACAAAAATAAAAAAGAATTTTATTTTATTTTTAAAAATATTTGATAGGTTGGAGGGCTAAACAGGCTCATGTTGCTTTGGGGGTGAGCTGATTCAACCTGTAATATCCACCCTTTTCTGTAAACTGAAATAGAGGCCAAACCGATGTTATGAGATAAGATAAGACCCAGAAATAAAAGTACAGGAAGAGAAGATGTTAGTGGACCAAAGAGACCCTGGTCAAATTAGTCTGAAGGCTTTGAAATTATTAAGAATGTAAGCCAGGGACATAAATGTCATTAAGTATAAAGACCAAGGGCAATATGGTCATTGGATAAAAAGGGCCAAACTAGTAGTCAAAAGTCAAGATAGAGCCCACAGATAGAAAGCACGGAAAAAGTTGATGCTGATGGACTGGATAACCCAAAGTCAGACCTGGCTCAGCGGGAGTAATTTTACGAGAACTCCGCAGTTAAGCGTGCTCACTCTGGAGTAGTGTAAGGATGGGTGGCCTTCTAGGAAGGACCCAGATGTCATTACACAAAAAGATCAAGGGCGAAAAAGTCAAGGGCAAAATGGGAATTATGAAAGAATAGACAAAGTAAGGGAATTTTGGTAATTAAGAGAAGTGTAAGGGCATTTTGGTCATTTGACAAAATCAAAGTCAAAGTCAAAAAGTCAATTGTTGACCAAAATATAAAAAAAAGTCACAGATGCCCAAAAGATATAGCAAAACTCACTGATTAACTGAGATTTGACAAATTGTCAAAATTCGGCCTAGATATATGTTTAGAGAATTTTGAAAGTAAATCGGCCAAAAATAATTATTTGAGGTGCCAGGAGACCTCAATCAGTTGAGTTCAGGATACAGGAAAATAAAATGAATTTTATAGTAATTAATAAAATTATTGCCCAATATACGATTGAGACGAATTTCCCGATTTTAAGGAAAAATGCCCAAAAACCCTGAAAATATAATTTTATTCAAAAATTAATCTTTGACAATCCCTGGCAATTTGATGAAAGGAAAAGGGCTAGAGTATAAGTAAAAATTATAGAAATTTTTAATGCTCTAAAAGTTAATTGCCCGTCAGAAATACGTTTTTTTGGGATTTTCGGCAGGATAAAATTACCCTGTTATTTTTGGACGAATTTCAGGGATATTCTTGGAGAAATATTTTGCCATATTAGTAAATGAATTATGGAGATTAAAAGAGGAATAAAATATCTATAGAAGAGTAGAGAAAATTTACCGGAATAAAGTTATGTTTACCGGTAAAAAGTGTAATCGGTAGGAGTAACCGAAAGGAAGTTGGTTTGGTTAGTGTAACCAAAGTTACAATCAGATTTTTTTACCCCATGTGCACCCATTATGACCACTTTATTGCAACCAATGAGAGGCCAAAAGGTGTTAGATGTGGTGGTGAAATAATGGCCCTTAGATCACAAATTTAATGGAAGATGAAATCCTAGCCATTGGATCAATTTGGCTAATCATTAAAGCCTTTATGGTCAGATTTTTCCTTCATTTCCAGACCTCATTTTTGTGCTCAAGCAGCCCCAAAAGAGTGAGAAGAGTGGCAGCCATGAGAGCTCAAGAAGAGAGGAAAAATCTCCAAGAAATCCAAGGTAAGTTGAGTTTTGATGCAATCTTTTGCATATTCTTGATCCTTGGATAGTGCTGGGAAAATGGGCTCAGCCCGTAGGTTGAGCCCGCCAACCCGCCCTCTTTTTTTATTTTTTTTAATTTTTAAAAAAATTAAACCTTTTATAGTTTTAATATGAAGATGATGATGTTTCAAACTTTCAATAGCTTCAAATATTATTTTAAACCTTATTATTTCATCTTAAATGCATACTTACTTTGGAGATTGTTGATTATGTATTATGTTTTTGTATTGTAAACATTGTTGATTATATTTTTTTAGAAATGTATTGTATTTTTCTTCCGAAAAACCAAATAGACTTGGTAAATTTTATGTAAATTTGTTGTATTATTTTTTTAAAAAGAAAATTTCAATAAAATAATAATAAAAATAAAATGTAAAAATAGAAAAAAAAATAAAAAAAAGTGGCGGGCTGGCTGGCTCTAAACGAGCTCGGGCTGCCATATAAAAACGGGCTAAACAGGCTTGGGCGGGCTGGCCCGCGGGCTGGTGGGCCAGCCTGTTTCCCAGCATTACTCTTGGAGCTTCCTCTACCTTTCTATCGATTTAGATTTTTGGTTTTGGCTCTCTTTTGGTGGCTAGAAAGTTAGGGTTCATGAGTGGAAAAATGAGAAAGAGTGGGATTTAGAGAAAAAGATGGGTTGCAAATCACTTCTTGAATGATAAGGAACAGATTGATGTATATATTGCTTGGGTTTGTTGTTTGTATGAATTTTGGAATCTCAAACCCTAAGGGGAGGTGCTGTCCAATTTTATATTTGATGAGGAAGAGTTGTTTTTGAGCTAAATAATCCATGAGAAGTATTTTGGGTCAATAATATGTCATTATATGTGAAGAAAGTTTGAAAAATCACTTTCTCCTTACTTGGGCAGATTTTCGTCCAAATCTGTATGGGGTAGGAGGAGTGTGATTTTGATGATTTTAATTCTTCCAATGGCTTTAGAAGGCAAAATTGTGTAGGGTATAAGTGAGAAAAGGATTTGGGAAGCATTTAAAATCATAAGAGCAAGTTTCAAAGTTCTAAGGGTGCTTAAAGAGCAATAAGGGTTATATTGCATTTTTGCAAGTTGTCTTGCTTTGTGATGGCTGGAAATTTATGATTATACTCTTAAATGGTTTTTAGGAGGTTGAGAAGCCAAAGAGCCCATTGGGAAAGACCATCAAGATAGGTTTAAATCCTAAGGAATAGCTAAAGAGACAAGGTAGCAAAACCTTCTAACCTCAAGCTAAGTTGCTTTGAAAATGTGTATGAATCTATGCATGACTTGTATTGAAAATTTATGATGATTGAAAGTGTGAATATGTGCTTTTGTGTGCTATGGCCATATGCATTTAATTGTTACATGTTGCACATTTCATGAACTCACACTTTTATTTAAAGTTGTCATGTAATTTTATAAAGTGTGTTGGAAAGTTTTGCTATTGAGATTTCCAAAAATCTCATTATCCCCCCAACCAACCATGTAGGTGGAAGTTCAAGCAAGGGTAAGAGCAAAATGAATGGTGATTCAAGAAGGCATAATGTTGTGCTTTATGTATTAAAGATATGTGTGATATTAGAAACTTATGTTTAAGTTTGTATGTGGTTTGTAAATTAAACTTCTACATATGTGGTAACCAAAAGAGATTGATGCATGCTTTAGATATAGGCTAAATCATGGTTAATCATAAGCAAATGAAGTGAACAATGATTATGCCAAGGAGGAGAAAAATGAATGTGGTAATAATTTATAAAAGTGATAGTAAGGTTGATCAAACCCCCAACTTTGGTATAACATGAAACAGGGCAAATGAACTCCAAATGAAATGAAATTTTC
Organism: Vachellia pachyceras; assembly: GCA_025593235.1. NCBI lineage: Eukaryota > Viridiplantae > Streptophyta > Magnoliopsida > Fabales > Fabaceae > Vachellia > Vachellia pachyceras. Next base: position 8,654 of record JANTPZ010153376.1, on the reverse strand, counting down.
CAAAAAAATAGTTCATGTTGTAAGCTTTAAAACAAGCCAAAGAACACTGGAATTGGAGTTTTGTACGAAAAGTTAACAGAAAAACCTGGAAAAATGGAAAATTATCAAATGAATAGTGCACCTTTGTGTAATAAACTATATCAATTGGGCAAGTTAATGACCCAATGATATTTTTCCTCTGTAGAGGATCTTGTAAGCTTCAAATAGAAATTGGAACCACTCAATTTCAATTTTTCTACAATTAGTTATGAATTTTCAAAGTTGGGCTAAAATTCTATGAATAGTAACGTGAACAGTAGCCCCAAACTTCAAATTTTTATTTTCCATTCTTGGGTTACTCTAAGTCATTCAAGGCCTAAAGATGGTTCCATATCAACATAAAATGAAGCTAACAGGGTTTATTAAGGTGTGTTACTCAACCTGCCTCCCAACATGCGGGCTGATGCGGGTTAGCCTGCAACCTAGGGGCTGACCTATATTACTGGTCGTAGGAGTAGCAATTACAATATTGTGTGTTCTTTTTTTGGCAACAAAGAAACTTTAAATTGAATTCAAATAAACTTACAAAGTCTCCGACATAACCAAACCTAACAAACAACGCAAAGACAATAAACTAGGCACAAACAAGTAAACAGAATAGAAACAAGCAATTAAAAGTTCATCAATGCAGCAAGACAAGTCTCTAACATTAGCCATCCAAATTGCCTTCGACTGTGATGGCGCTTAAGATACCCAGCTGCCAAATATGCTTCCAATGGAATCCATATATAGAAATGGTTCTTAATCAAATTCCTTAAGGGGATAATCTCAAGGAGGACAAAAATCATCATAAAAGTCAGAGGTACACAGTCATCCTGATGATAACAGATAGAATCATCACTCCAGTCTAAGGAAGAACAATGTTTCCATACACACTGGTCATACACATGTTTTGCCGGAATAAGAATAGTGTAACCATTCACACTAAACAGGCACCAGCCCTCAACCCAAAGTAGACTACCTCAAGTCCACCAAATCTATTTATAGAAAAGGATTCAGTAACCAAAAATTTAGTGCTAAGAACTTCCATTACTTCTCTTTTTTGCCTAATCACATTCCACATCAATTCAACGAGCCAAGAGAATTCAAGGGTAACCCTCCTTGGATTGAAAAAAGCTCTAATCAGGCTAAATTTACACCTAGTCTCACTATAGTAACATTTGAGCCTTACATTATTTAGTTTCAACCCTAAATACAATCAACTGTACTAACAGGAACGTAACCAACAACCAAATCAGCCACCCTACTCTTCCGAATACTCAAACCATAACAGCTCTATGAGAAATTTCTTGAGTATTGGAATGGCAACTTACCTCCGAATCCCTAGCTTTCAAATTTATCTTCTCTAAGCTCCATTGCTCTGCCTCCTTATGACATAAGCTCTCAACTGAGATTTGAGTCTGTACATCTCAAACTCCAACACAAACCCCTGAGTCTAGCTTGTCATCATCGGCTGCACATTTCACCGAATCTACAAGAAGGGGACCAGTGAAAGAGGAAACATCAACGGATTGCTGATTTGCTGCAGCTGAAATGTAACGCCAGTGTTCCTGTAGCTCCACTAAATCTTGTAGTTGGGATGGCACTTAACATTGAGAGAGACTTGTAGGAACAAGACATAAAACCCCTGTCACTCAACCGATTCAGCGTCGACACCGTTAACATGGGTCGTGACTCGTCCTTAGCCAAGCTTCTCGATCATTTCCTCCCATGACCCTAGAGGCACCCATCGGAGATCACCCCACCAGAATGAAAAACCTAAACCTCGAATTGATTTTCCCCTTCACTAGTAAAAAATGATACTATACCTGTGGATTTTTTCTAAGAAAAATTTTCACAGGTAATTTCCTACGGATTTTAAATCCACAGGTCATTACATGTGAAAAAAAATCCACAGGTAAATTACTTGCGAATTTTTTTTCGTAGGTATTTTTTCCTGGGGAAAATATCCACAGGAACAATACCTGTGGAAAAAAATCCATAGGTATTGTAAAATTAAAAAGGACTCATTTCCAAAATTTTTAAACCTCCCACTCGAGGTGGCTCCACACCAAGCTCTGTCACTATACCTTCTCCAGGAGACAAGCTCCACGCCTCCAGCGGTACATCTCCATGAGATAAGCTCTACGCCTCCAGTGGTAGGAGTGATCAAGGAGGGGTTAAGATGACGATTATGATAATGGATGATGTTCAAAAAAACACCGACGTTGAAATCCTTAAAGAAGCTGTCACAAAATATGGTAAAAACCAGTGGGCTCAAATCTCTTCGCTTCTGGTAAAACCCAGTACCCTAAAATGGAGAGGATCCTGCAATAAGGGTGTTCAAGAGCTTCCTTTTCAATGGGTTTCTGGTATTTCTGACCCTTTAATTCGTTGTTGTGAGAAAACCTAATTTTAGCATATTTGTGAGCTTCAATACTATGCAAGCCATCGTCCTTGATGTGTTGTTGATATTCCCTGGCCTTTTGGAGAGAAGCTTTAATCCAAGAGGTGGGTTGGGGTTAGATTTGATGATGAGTTTGGATAGCGTTATGTTTGATTTATGTTTCTGTTCCTATTGGTGTGCTTGATTTATGGTTTTAGTATTTCTCTAACTTTTTATGTTATTTTTCATCTCTTCATGTTTGTAGTGTAGGCTTCAACTCAGTGTACCATTTGACAGATCTTCCCTCCTTTGTAAGTGGCAAGTATGTTGTATTATTTGATCCTTAGGGTGTATATCTTCCAAAATTTTCTGCAGCTAATCCTGGGAAGCGGATTGACTTCACCAGTTCATCTGCTTTCTCTTTCTATAAGGACCAGTTTTTTCCATATTGTTCTTTTAGTTGTGACATGGAAAGTCCGTTCAGCAGGATTAGGTCTTTTGCTGCTACTGCATCTAAAGAATATGACATTCACTTGCTGCCATAGGCATCAGTTGCATCATGCATATCTGATAATTCACTTTCTATGAATGTAATTCTCAATATCTTCCACATAAAATTTATGTTGTTACTTTATTTCTGTATATTGCTTCTTGTTGGCTACCTTCAGATTAAGCATAGGAATGTTTGAAGACCTCTTGAAATTAACATCCATTTTCTTGCATTGTTTGTTCATCTAGCAGGGCAATCAATGCAATCACAACTTTTTATTTGATGCGCCTTTTAAGATTATTATTAAAATATTTACGAGTCTTTACTTAATAGCTTAAGCTTTTAGGTTTAGGTGGTCCTTGGCATATTATCTAAGGCTCAAAGACCAATTGCCTGATCCTTTTTTTGTGACAATTATCTGATCCTTACTGCATGCATTCTTCTGATTAAAATTGAGTTTAGTATGATGGGCTCAAGCCTGAAGAGATTTCATGTGAGAAGTTATTCAGATTCTAAGTCTATATTACAATAGAAATATTCATAGTCATTTACTTAAAAACTCAAGTATTTAAATTGAAGTTGTTCTTGATAATGTCATTGGTATGTTGACTTTTTAGATCTTGAAGCTTTCCAAGCTGGTCTTAATAATAAAACAAATTTTACCTGCGGATTAAAATCGATATTGCTGCTTCAGTTTTGGTTTCCCTTATACTGAATGTTCTGAAGACCTGTTCTCATTAATTTGTTTTTTGGGAACTTGATAGAAGTTCTATTATATTGTAAATTATAGTTCAATGAAGTTGTAATTTTCCCTTTAATTTGTTTCATAGATATTTGTTTAGAGAACGGGATGCTTTTCATGGATTATTTTGTAACCCTCTCATTGACCTAGTAACACTTGGTTACTCTCTTGTATATATAGAGAGATTGGGCTAGATTGTTGCATATATGGTTTTTGTGGTTTTCTGTCCTCCTTTCTTTAGTTTTCCTTATGGTAGCATGGCTTATCCTCCCTTGTATTTTTTCCCAATACAATATTTAAGTAGATACTGAAAATTAGATTATTCAATCATTTATTCTGATTGATATATGCTTTGTCTTAATCAGTCCCTTGAATGGAATGATGAACCAGCTGAAGAACAGGGTTTGGGTGAATCACCTCCTTCTAGAACTGATGATATCTCTACACCAAATTTTGAAAGAAAAGAGGATAATGTGGTTAATGGTACTAAAGAAAATGAATGGGATAGACTACTTCGTGTGAGGTAAGGAGCTTCATTTGGTTACATCCGATAATTGTATGCATAGTATAAATTGGAGGCTTGGCTAGAATTAAAATAATGTTTTTTGAGGCTTTAAGAACTGTAAAGGGAATTAGAAAGGAAAAAAGGAAGGGAAGAAATGGGAGATAGAGAGAATGAGAGGAACAAAAAATTAACCATATGTTGGAACTGCTATTCATGAGTCAGGGGGTTCCTCTTTATAAGGATGGGTAGTTAGAGTGTAGCTAACTCTGGAAGGTTGTTATGGCTTTTGCTAATATATCACTAGCTTATTTTGCTTTATCACAGAGCAAGCTAGCGATCCCATTGATACTTTCTCAATTTTCTCCCTTTCTTTCACTTATTGACACATTCCAAGGAAACTCATAAGGCGTAGAATGGTTTATAATTATCCATCACAGGAAAAAATCAACCTATATTAACACATACACACACACTTTAATTACAAAGTGATTAAGTTAGCCATTTCAAATGAGTTTAGTAATTTAACTTCTACTCATTCAGAGTTGCTTCTGCATACACCTAAGGAATCTTGTTTCATATTATATAGTCAACACTTTGTGGTTTTATCTCAGCTGCTCATAGTGTCTCTGGAACTTCAAGAACTAGCCAATTTGTTCCCATTTCCAAAAGAGTGTACGGGGGATCAACGACTTTACGTGGAAGAAAACTTGTTGACCTAGAGATTTTCAACATAATCTCAAGGTCCGTGGAAGAAAACTTGTTTCTTGTCCCTCTCATCCTGCTTCCAAGTTCTACAATGTTGAAAAGGCAATATCAAGGGGAAGGCTTAAGTACTGAGGGTTTCCATATGTGGGAAAAATCCTTGGAATACAACATTTTCTTATAGTGAGGGTCTCTATATGTATATTTTAATATAGTGAATTCTTAATCTAATATATATTTTTAGTCATAACATTGATTCATTCAAGTTTATTTGATGGTAAAAAAATTTTGTAGTCATTTTTTTGGATTCTCTAATGAAAAAATAGCCATATTATTTTAAAAAATTTTAATCTTCCACAATTTTTCATGCAGATTTTCTTGTGGATATTACCTGCGGAAAAATCTCGAGGAAAAAATTTCCACGAACCTTATACCCGCGGATTAAAATCTGCAGGAAATTTTTTCCTGCGGATTTTTAGCTAAAATCAGCAGGAATAAAGTTTTTTTGTAGTGCTCCGTCGCTATAGTTGCCTCCATCGAAAAACCTCTTCGAAGCCCTAATCATCGATAGCCACCCCATAGCAACACAATCCGAGAACACACCCAAAAGAGGAGAACAAAACCTCTAAGTATTAGAGAAAGGTCGCTGACCCGACAGATTCAAATGAGCTCACCGGTATGGAATCGACCCCTAACCGAGAGGGAAAGGAAACCCTAGCAGAGAGGGAAAGTTTCGCTCTTGGCTCTTTCTCTTTACCAATCGTGTGTTCTACTATAGTATGATTTACATTACTCTCACAACTTTTACATTGATAAAGTTCTTGGAGAAGGTTCAAAAAACCAGATCGATATTAAACTAGGTAAGATATTGGTTTAATGGTTGATAAGTCATATCGGGATGTAACCGGAATTAGACTAACTAAATTAAAATAATATAATTTAGTAGATTATTTTAAATGAAAGGGTTATAGTTCAAGAAATGAATTTTTATCATTTTTTTGTTTGTTAACTTCACATAATTATAACTACTTTTATGAGGCACTAATGAAGAAAGAACTAAATATTGTGAAATTGAAAAAAATCAGATAATAATATGAGGGGTGCTCATTCTAAGTATCTGATCAACCGGGGAGATGATGCTGGAGGAAGCAAGACATATGAAGAAGACGAGTTGCTGGGGTGTAATATTAAGAGAATGCAGGGTCATAGCAGTATGTTTCAAGCAGAAAGTGAGAAATGTCAGACTGCGAAAGAGGATGTGATAATGGAAGAGTATCATCAGAGGGAGGCTACGACGCAAAAGAACGTACCAAGACAGGAAGCCAAACTACAAACTAAAATGCAAATCTCCTACAAGGAAAAATTAACAGGTGAAGCAAATGTGGCTTTTGACAGAGACTTAGATGAGTAGCTGAAGGACTGGCTAAGGGAAGAGGAAGACACAACACCTAGCCTCTCCGACGAGGAAAAAAGCTAGTGGATTCCCTTCCATAGCTGAGGATGCCCGATGAGCGTTTAAAGGAACTTTGTCGCCCGTGGAAGGATGCTCTCACCTTAACCTTACTGGGGAAGAGAACTAATCTAAGCATGATGAAGGACATAATCTGCTAGCTACTGAAGTGCAAAAATTTTGATCTTATCGATCTACCGAATAATTATTATATCTTTAGATCAGGGGATAAAGCATTATGTACCAAGCTCTTGTTTGACGACCCTTAGTTGATCCAAGGACACTATCTTGCTGTGCAGCGATGGTGTCCAAATTTTAACCCTTACTATAACAAGCTAATGAAAGTGGCTATTTGGGTGAAAATCCCTACTCTACCAATGCATGTTTACTCAGAGGAATGCATGTTTACCTAAAACCAGGGACCCTAATCCTCAATGGCTCAGGAAAGTGAGCAGAGACATTTCTCAAGAGAAGAACGGAGAGCAGTTGGGGAACAAGATAGATGGCAAAAACACAAGGCTTGAGGTGAGGGAACGCCACCTGGCCAAGAAGACGGTCATGATGGTAATAGCGAACAGTACGGTGCGTAGAAGACAAATGGTGGAAATGACGAGACAAGGCTTTCGAATGAGAAAGAGGACGTGAGGCAAGGCTTTTGAATTTAGATGCAATGGGCCAAGCCCAACTACGGATCCTCCACGGTTAGCAAGAATGCCTCAAACAAAAAAGAGCTTCAGCTTCTAAGCCCAAAGTCACATCCCCCTTAATGAAAAAAAGCCCACTGGACGTACTGATCAACTTATCTTTGGGTCACTATTAAAAAATGGACCTCTTAATTTGGAGCAAGAGTCACATAGGCCCACCAACGAAATTGAGGCTATTATCAATAAGGAGAAGACTTAGGCCAGTGATGTGATTATCAACGGAAGTTCTACAAATGTTATTAATGGCATGGGTAATCAAGATGTGCCGACGACTATCAAACCTCTTGTCCCAGATAGTGGATGTGAGGCGGGCAACACCAATATGGAGTCAATGGAGCAGTATGATTAATGGTTTGAGATGAATGAGGATGAGAAAGAGGAGTTTAAAAATGGAGAGGACTGTATTGAGCTCTCAGACTCTGATTAATAGCCACCGTGTATGGCCCAGGTTGTTTCCTCTCTCTCTATTTTTTATTAATGAATATTATATCCTGGAATTGCAGAATAACTTTTCTTGATAGACTGAAAGACATCCTTAAAGGGAATAAGGTGGATATTTGCATCTTAAATGAGATAAGGGTTAGTAGGGCGAAGGCTGATAGAATTATTAAAAAGTTGGGGTTTTCAAATTGGATTAGAGTGGAGGCCACTGGGTACGCAGGGGGTATTTGGCTTCTTTGGAATCAGGATGATTTAACTGTGAATTATCTGTGCTCTTCTACTCAGGCCTTGCATGTGAGAGTTAAAATGCACAATAATGCTCAAGATTTTGTTCTTTCTTCTATTTATGTTGAGCCGTGTGTTCATTTGAGACAAACTCTTTGGCAAGAGATTAATGCTCGGAGCTGCAACATAACGGAGCCATAGATTGTTATGGGAGATTTCAATGCTTACCTTTCGTGTGGGGATAAGTAAGGAGGGGCTGGCCTGAATAATGTTTCCATGAGACAGTTTAGAGCCTGCATTCACCAAGCTCAAGTGATTGAAGTTGTGTATGTTGGGGACCGATTTACTTGAAAAAGAGGTCAAATTAAGGAACGGATAAACAGGGCTTTCACGAACTCTGAATGGAACCGCATGTATCCCTTCTCCAAAGTGCACCATTTCAACAAGGTTGGGTCGGATCATAGACCAATTCTTCTTTGCAGTTCTCTAAGCAATCAAGGTCTACGCCCCAAACTGCCGTTCAGGTGTCGGCAACTTGGTTCCTAGAAGAAGGGTTTGAGGATATTGTTAAGCATTGTTGGGATAGGCAACCTTGGAATGAAAAAATTTCCCGTTTCACTTCGGAGGTTGATGACTGGAATAGGAGCAATGTAGGCAACCTTAGCGGTAAAAAGAGGTAGCTTCTTTATAGAATTGCAGGAATTGATAGAGCCCGTAGTCGAAAGAATAGCTAGTACTTGGCCCAAACTGAGAAGGAACCTTGGCAAGCGTACAATAAGGTCCTAGCTCAAGAGGAATTGCTTTGGTATCTGTAATATCCACCCTTTTCAGTAAACTAACAAAGAGGCCAAATCGTTAGTTAGGGGACAAGACAAGGCCCAGAAATAAAAGTACAAAAAGAAAAGATGTCGGTGGACCAAAAAGACCCTGGTTAAATTAGTCCTAAGGCTTTGAGATTACCAAGGATGTAAGCCAGGGACATAAATGTCAT